>QFEC01009385.1:777-17770 GCA_003316585.1 Gomphus bonarii
GTGGAGACTCCGCAATTTAGCCTATATAGTTGAATAACACCTCGTGAAAAAAGAAACGAAGGGCGAGGATAGCGTAGTTATATCCTACCTTTGCTTTCCAGACAAGAAGACTTTTCAGAAGACCCTCCCAGTAGTCAGTGTCAAGCGGTTCGCCGCTTTGCAGTTTTGCTTGGACCTGCCGTTGAAGTACTACAAGCTGTTCGTATGATTTGCCAGACAAAATAGTCGATATTTCTGTCTCTACAGCTGCATGTGCAGCCAAGGCATCTGGACCCATACGGACATTGGCACGAAGTCGCTCAAGGCGATCTTTACACACTACCATCATGTTCTAAACAAATATGAGTATCCCCCAGAAGACGAAAGTGAGATTAACGCACTGTCCAGAAATCGATGTTTAAATTAGAAGTCTCTAAGGATAGATATCGTTGGATATCGTCATGAAGTTCCTCAGTTTGAACGAGTTCTAGGTTCTAAACCCAGAGAATCTATGAGCATAGGCAGCGCAAAATTGGCATCCTTATTACCTCAAAGATGGCATATGGTTCATCCAAGTCAATTTCTAAACCGGCATCATCTAAACCTAGGCCGTCGTCTTCTTGCTCATCGTTAGCGTCCCCAGCATACTTGAGATTCAGTGCCAGAAAGTCTATAGCTTTTGCTCTTTTTTCTTTTAGTCTGATGCCAGCTCTCCGCCGCTCTTGTTCGAGCTGAAATACGCCGTCCTTGGCAATCCAATCTGCCATTTGTGCGCTCTCGGCCAATCTTGCCATCCTGGCTTCCTCTTCATCCCGGAGTCGTTGTTCTACTTCCCTTTCTGCTCGCCTCCTGTTCAACCTTTCGAGTTCCTCTTTGGCTTCTTCGCGCCGCAATGCATCCTTTCGCTGGGCCTCAGCAAGAGTCATTCCAGACTTGCGTTCTTTATCTGCCTTCTTGTGCCATCTGAATTGTTGACTGAGGTTGGTATCGTGAAAGGGGTTGTCAGTTGCACTGTAGACACTAAGTTCAGCGACTTGTCGGGCCTCTTCCTCCTCTCGCATTCGCTGTTTTTCTGCTTTCCGCTCCTTGCGCTCTGCAGATTTATCGCGCTTACGTCTACGAAAAAGTTATTGGAGAATTCGGAGAACATATCTATGACCTACCTTTTCTCTTTTCTGTCACCGTCTCGACTTCTACTCCTGCTCCTGCTCCTTGTGCGTCGCTTTATCTTCTCATTATGGTCGTCCCTTTTTCGTTTTCCGTGTCTTTCGTATTCATGTCTTGAGGAGCCCAAGTGATCATAGTCGCGATCTCGAGATCCATCTCGCCTCTGTGAGTATCTCGCGCTGGGTGACCTTGAGCGTGACGGCATCAAGTAGAAGTTTAGCGCCTGCTTGCTGTCCCTTATGGGTCCACAGCCACCTCGACTTGAACAACTCGCCCACCAGATGGCGTGGCGCTCTCGCTCGCTACGTCTCAACAGTAGAGCCATCCGGACGCAAGCTCGTTACGATCATAAGCCCCGCCATGATCCGGATGATCACATACAGAGGTCTGCTTTTGCAACACCTCGTCAATTGGTTCAGTACCTCGATGAATTCGTTGTTGGTCAAGAGAGTGCTAAGAAGGTTTTGAGTGTAGCGTGAGCCTCAAATGATACCGCTAGTATATAGGTCCAGAAGTTGACCTGCTCCAAACCTGGGTTGTATAGCGTATACAACCATTATAATAGAGTGCGAGCAAACTTGGCTCTTGTCCCGGATGAAGATGCTACTGATTGGCCACCATCTCCGAGTGACCGAGAGCGTATGTTTCTTAAGGTATGCTTGTAACGTTTGGTTGACAAGCCGCTCTTGAAGCCCGTTCAAACCCGCAACCTGCAACCCTATTTCCACATCCATATCGACTCGGTGCTTCATTCCCCTTACAACCTCGACATTTCGCGCCTACCGCATTCGAGAAAAGCAATGTGTTGATGATGTTAGCTTTTGTCTGTCTCAGAAGAAATTTAAATTGTCTGACTTAGGAGATAGTGGACCAACAGGTTCAGGTATATAGTTGGACATGGGAAATTTGCATACACTGACAGTGTTGGACAGGGAAAACTCTTCTAGCTCGCACTTTGGCGAAGGTCCTTGATGTCCCATTTTCCGTTAGCGATGCCACTTCCTTTACTCAGGTGTGTTTTCATATTACCTTACATTGAGTTTATTGCCGAATCTAAGCACAGGCCGGATGTGAGCCTATCTCATTACTCAAACACCTCTCTTCTAATCAATGAGACTCATTTAGATGTCGGGGAAGACGTAGAAATGTGTATCCACCGATTAGTAAGGTGCATCTTTGGTATATTAATATACAACCTCACATGTGACAAAGCTACAAGCTGCGCAATGGGATGTGCGCCGGGCAAGGTAACGTGCTAAATTCTAGGTCTATCATGGTTGTAATGTTGCATTTAGCATGGGTATCGTATATATCGACGAAGCGGACAAGTTAAGCCGTCGAGGGAATGCAGCTGGCGGTCCAGAAGGTGCGCGCGATGTTGGTGGAGAGGGCGTTCAACAGGCACTATTGCGAATGATGGAAGGGGGTGTTGTTAATGTTCCAGCGAAAGGTTCCATCGCAGAAGGTCCTGGTACCGGGTCAACGGCGGGACCCAATGGTCCTGGTCCTGGAATCCCGCCAAATCAAGATGGACGAAGAGGAAGGAACAATACCGCTGGACGTGAGTAAGGTTTCCCCACTGTGCCATCATGTTCAATAGTCTCATGATGGAGCAGCTAGCCATGACCTATATCAGATTGACACTTCAAACGTTCTTTTTGTTCTAAGTGGCGCATTTGTAGGTCTCGAGAATATAGTGAAGCGACGAGTATCGAAAGGAGTATGGTTGTTTCCCTTCGAGGAGCACAGACACAGTTAACTTGTTGATCAGTCTATCGGGTTCACCGCCAACCTATCCACAACTGAGTCTTCGGGTACTGAAGCCTTCCTGCCATTTTTCACTCCAAATGGAAAACGTGCCCCTGATTTGTTAGAACTTGTTGAGCCTTCAGGTGAGCGAGATCGCTGTTGTCAGTTCTCACTTCATCAGGTTAATCTTGCAGATCTGATTAAATATGGGTAGGTTTTATGAGCCTATAACGCTGTATTCATATTCATTAGGGCAGTTTTATTCCTGAATTCATTTCCCGACTTCCAACAATTACAACACTTACACCACTCTCTCCTTCGGATCTTTTGCGTATTCTGACAGAAGTCCGGGGGTCCCTCATTAGCCAGTATACCGCACTCTTCGGCTATTCTGGAGTAGAAATTCGGTTTACAAGTGCAGCTTTGCGCGGAATTTGTAAGAAAGCTGCCGAAAGGGGAGGTGGTGCCCGAGGTTTACGAGGTATCATGGTGGGAATATTGTTCCTTTTTGTTTGCGGATATGCAGGCCTCATTTTGGTTTCCAGGAATCTCTGCTCCTTAATCCGATGTATGAAGTTCCGTAAGTGGCAACAATTATTCGTGTAGTAAATGTATACTCATTTTGTTCTAGGGGTTCCGTGAGTGACGCCCCGTGACACGGGATCAATTCATCTTCTGAATCGATCTAATTGTAGAGTATCCGCCATGTTCTCATAAGCGAAGCTGTCGTGCGCGGCGATGAACCCCCATTATATTGGTCACGGGGAGAGGGGGCTCCTTTTTGGGCCGCTTGGGCTGAGGAGGAATCGCGGGAGGACAAGACAGAACATACACAAACATCTTAATGCGGACCACATACTCTATATACTTTACACTGTTTGTAACACCGTCAAATGTAGCTTCTTAGGTCGGTCTGTAAGGGACGATGTATTGGTATCTTGGACGTGCATGTTCTGAATCAGAAACCAGAGCATGTGGAGGATTACAAAGGAAGACTAAGGAAGACTAGGGAAGACTAGGAGAAAGCTTCATGGAAATCTGTAAACTATAACCTTGAATGGTAGGCAATAGGCTAAGCGACCCGGTATGATAGTCTACGCCTCTTCTCCATCTTTCGCTTTCTCGCCTTCTTCAGCAGGTTTGCTTTCTTCCATTTTAGTCTCCGGTACTTCCTCAGCCTGGGCCGATTCCTTGGGGGGATCTTTCGGTTCTTCGGGCTCAGGTTTGGGTTCCTCGCTGGTTGGCGCAGTGGCTGGCTCGGCTGCTGAGGCAGCGACAACCTCTACCTTTGCAGATAACTCCGCGTTTGTTTTCTGTGCGGCCTCAAAGGCCTCTTTGAACTCCTTCGCGTCTAAAGGGAGTGGCGAGGATGAGTATCTCAAAAATAACAGCTGAAACGACATACTTTCGGAGTTTCCAAACCGAACAGCAAGGGTCTCCGACGTGGGTTGACCTTCAGAAATATCAGCTGCGCATCTGTAGACCCAGCTCCTATCCGATCCAATATTTGGCTGAAGTTTCATATCAGATGTCACTAATACATCCAGATCAGGCTCCGACATCTGCTGGATGTGTAGTTAAATACCATAATGATTGGCGCAGACTTTCAAAGTCTTGTCGCGTCGCATGACTAGACGGATTTTCTTGTGCTCCTTGTGCGCAAGCAAACGAAGTTCACCGGTGCCACGCTCCTTCCACTCGGTAGTGGCAGCTTCAAACCGGAATAACTTGGCGCGCCTAGGGTAAACCACGTATCGTACGTTTAATCAGAAAGTAATGTAAGATGTGGACGCTAGTTACATTTTGAAGATCACATCTTCGTCTTCTTCGTGTGTCTTGGTCTGGACCTGATCAGTGAGTCTGATGACAGGCTCAAAATGAGGATCCCCCTCCTCTTCCTAGATTAGAAGCGTCAAAAAAGTAAATCTAGTAGTCACGAGTGAGGTATGTTTGGGCATCCCAAGACATCGGCCTACATCCGTGTAGTAAGAAATGCGACTTGCCTTGTTCTGTGGAGGATCAGTGAATGGATCAGACATGGTGGGAAAGATTTAAAAGTATTGGGAGGTGGTGGCGAAACGAAAAAAAACTGAGGTTGAGTAAGGGTACAGCTGCAGCCACGCGTCATCCACGCGGCCAAATGGTCAACAACAGTCGCCCCTAGAGCAAACAACCACGATATGGCCCGAATATGGAGGCTTGCCATACTCCTCGTGCCATGTTTGTCCCTCACGGTGTTCGGTCATATTATCGAAGTACTGGCTTCGCAGAAGGAGTGTTTCTTTGAAGATTTGCATGTGAATGACAAAGTATGCATATTTGGTTGAATTACTGTTGCAACATTTACAACAATGTCTGCTATCTAGATGACAGTGACGTATCAAGTAGGAGGAGGGGGAAATCTTGACATTGATTTCTGGGTCAGCTTTCACTATTTTTTCGCTTGTTATTCTGACATATTTGTATAGCTGGCCGATCCAAACAGCTTGGCATTAGGAAAGCACTTAAAGCAGTCAACGGGGACTGTATCTATCACTGCGGAAAAGGACGGAAGGCATGAGTACTGCTTTTCTAACCAGATGAGCTCAATAGCGGACAAAACAGTCAGGTGTGTCTTACTAGCACAAAGTGGTTTTTGTATTCACTCCGCATCCAGCTTTAATGTCCACGGTGTGGTATATGTTGGAGAAGACGGTAAGTTTATATTATCCATGACATGATCTATCTAACGACACCTATCAGAAACCATTGCACCTATCGAGCGAGAGATCCGTGACCTGGCGCACGGTCTGCAAGCTGTCAAGGACGAACAAGAGTACATTGTTATCCGGGAACGCGTGCACCGAAATACAGCAGAGTCTACAAACGATCGAGTTAAGTGGTGGTCAATTATCCAAGCCGTAGTTCTCTTTGCGGTTGTTGCGTGGCAGATATATTATTTAAAAGTATGTCTATATAAGATTCATGCCTTGTATCTTGAAACTGATCGATAACCACAAGTCCTTTTTCGAAGTCAAGCGCGCGTTTTGATCTACAATATACCCATGGCTGCGTATGTGTCTATCATTGCTTTTGCATGACCAGCGTGTCCGGCTCACTCTGGGCATGCATGTCAAGGGTATGTTTTGAAGTATTAGTAACACCTGCAAATCATGACGATGTTCAAGATCGCTGCTGTAGACAGAATAGAAACTGAAGCAAAAGTCTCCAAAGATTGTGCAGACATTTATTGCATCGCAATTGTGACAACAACATGCTCTAATGTTTAAGTTCGCAACTTATGAGTGAGAACCGCCCTCTACGGCCATCGGACATGGAACCATTTCTTCTTTGGTTTAGGAGGCGGAGACGGAAGTCTGCATTCCCGATATGTAAGAAAACGTAAGATAGAAAGAAAACGCCAAGCTCACTCATCTACCGTAATGACATATTTGCGATTGGCAAGTGCATTCGTGAGGTTCGTTATTTCCGCATGGTATTGGCCGCGGATCGCGTTTGGGATTGGTAGTTTCCGTCTCCATATAGCAACAGAATTACCACTAGGAGATAAAAGAAAGACGAACACCAAAACTTCCTTATCAGGCTTATAAAAAGCGAGCGATTCCTGTAACGTTTTGTCGCGTGTCCCAACGACGTCGTCAAAAGTTAACCAGTCAAAAGCTGGCTCATTGGGATTGTTTGGAGAACGATATTTAGCATTGGCTATCAATGCTCCTCTTTGCATTATGCGAAGAAATTTTTCGATCTAAGATAATTCATTATTGACAATGTTTAAGTGATCAGTTCCTTGTACTCACCCCGACAGCAGCCAATGCATGACTCATGGACTGAATCCAGGCTAACAGAGCAGCAACATTAGGATCTTTGTGAGGGGAAAACATCCAATGTATGCGTTTGCTCGCTTGTCGTTCACGTCCAAACAATGCCCGTTCTGCTTCCATTAGACCATGACCTCCAGAATCAATTATATGAACCATGGTATGCGGCACATTGCGCGACCCTCCGTCCAGTACACTCGCGGAACTTACAGTCCCAGCTGCATACTGTAGAGTGCGAGATGGTACTTGCCCGCTCATCGCTGCCTTGACAATTTCCGCTGGAGTTGGACTTCGTCTTTGCTGATATTGGCTGGGATCCAAGTATAAGTAAAGCTGAAGCCTGCGAAATTCAAGCCAGAGCTCACCCACGGCCTCCCCCGCGATCCATGAGGGTTTCATTGAGGAGAGATGCCAAACGATGGTGTTGCTGAGTAAAACTGGTTTCGGTGTTTTGAAATCCCCAATCGCTGGCTCCTCCACCTCCACCGCTTTCGATCCAGTCGCTGCCTGCGCCACTACCCCATCCGACTTGGGCACCGTCTTTTGTTGCCCACCCTGATGCAGGGTCCCCGCCAGAGTCCTGAGGTTGCTTCTGACTTTTAGGGCCTTTTTGCTTCTTTGGATTGTTCTGGTTTTTCTGATTGTTCTTGGCATGCTCGTGGTCTGGGGAGTTTTGCGGATAGGTTTGCGGGTAGGTTTGCGGATAGTTGTGCGGGTGGTTTTGAGTGTGGGCGTGGTTTTGCTGCCGACTCTGTTGTTTTTTTGACTGTTGATTGTGCTGGGGGTTATGTTGGTTGTGCTGGCCTTTCTGCGGGCCATGCTGGTTTTGGCCGCCTTTGCCTTTCTGCTTTTGTTGCTGTTGCTGTTGCTGTTGCTGTTGTTGCTGTTGCTTTTGTTTTTGATTCTGATTCTGGTTCTGGTTCTGGTTTTTCTGATTCTGGTTTTTCTGATTCTGATTCTTCTGATTCTGGTTTTTCTGATTCTGGTTTTTCTGATTCTGGTTTTTCTGATTCTGGTTTTTCTGATTCTGGTTTTCCTGCTTCTGGTTTTTCTGCTTCTGGTTTTGTTGCTGCTGTTGGCCACGGTAGTGCCAGGTCTGCTGTTCATCATCTTCGTCCTCGTCTTCCTCGTCTTCCTCGTCTTCGTCCTCGTCTTCTAGCTCATCCGATTCTTCTTCATCTTCTTCATAGATGGTAGGGCCAGGCCAAAACTGACTTGTTGAGGAGCCATAGTCATTACCTTCCATAATTCCGAAACCACCCATGTAATCTGAGCTCGATCGACGAATCGACGAATACATGCTAAGTGTGAGCGCTAGTAAAAATTATAGGCGAGCAGTAGGCACCTTCTGCCGCCGCCTCAGACGTCTCCGGCGGTTCCCTATTTTTCCCTCTCCCCATGACTTGCTTGGGGATGGTGTGGTAGGAGGAATGTCCAAGCAAATATTACTCGTTTGTCGGCGTTGACCGACAACGAGGCAGATGGATCAATATGATAATTGATTGCAGCCTATATATCATTCATGTTTACGTCTTTGGCTGTCCAGCATGACAGGGTACAAAGGCGCAAGAAAAGGAGACCATAGAAGAGTAGGAGCGAAATGGCGCGCTGGTCTTCTCCAAGAGTATAATGTGGCGTCAAGCGTGACATCAGCTTTCGCAAAATCACAATTTGTGTATGCAAAGTCGTCCCTGTATGTTCTTTGTTGCCCTCTGCTGCATTAGTGCTTGCTGTTCAAATTGACGAATCTGGCTAACTCTTCGCAGTCGGTGCTCAGCTGGATTGCCTTTCTTATTTATGCATGCGACTCAAGTTGAAATATACTGGCCTGGCTTGTTCTCACTGCTCATGCGTTGAAACTTCACTATTTTCGTTTGCCTCTTGACACGAGTCGGAAGTTTTCCTAGTGGATCTGCACCCCCTGGGGTGAGAAAGCCTTGAACAGGACATTCGCCATCACAAGCAAGCAAGCAAGCAAGCAAGAGGGGCTAGGGCGTCTCTACAAGGAATCCTGTTATGGGTCTGGGTCCCTGGTAAAATATTGCTCTACCAAAACATCGTCGATTCTCAGTTTGCAAGCGTTCCATAACACATGTGAGAAGGTACATGTTATCATTAAAGCGCTGTATCCCGAAGCTGATTCCCTCTCCTGCGATACCCATTCAAGTTTCTACTTCTGGACCAAGGTTCAAGTAGCTAAGGAATGCAAGGCCAACCTGACACGCTCCTATGCAGCCCAAACGCAAATTGCAGATCGTCACTGTCAGGTCCATGACAAATCCAAGAATATTACATCTCTCTTTGTGGCATATCACATGAAGTTTCATATAGGATAACAATCTATATTAAACCCCACCGCTGGTCATTCATCAGATTATCGGATGGAGCTCTCGTCCCGGTTCTCGCACCACATTATATGAAAGGTTTCGATTGTCAATGGACTGAATATACAACATTTTTCACCGCTATTTTTGATCCTACGACTCATGGAGAGGACCCAAGTACAGGATACTTTTACCATTGAATATTCCATCGAAATGGACCATTCCACCAACGCCTCTTTTTCGGTCTGTGTATTTCATGATTAATCTAATCCAATATCGACAGAAGCAGAGAAGCTCACTCGTCTCCAACAATCTGATAATCCTTTCTCTCAAGCAAACTTATTAAATTCATGATTTCCACCTCACGGTTCTTGAGAACGGCGTTTGGGGCAGGCAACCTGCGCATCCACATAGCAACTGAATTGCGGCTCTTGGATAGCAGAAATATGAACACCAGGACATGCCTGCCGGGGTCATTAGTCGCTATAAATCTTTGCAGCATTACGTCACGTGTGCGGACGGCATCGTCAAATGAAAACCAGTCGAAGGCTGGGTAATCGGGATAATGTGGATTAGGGAACTCTACGTTGGCTATGAGTGCGCCCCTATCTCGAGAGGCAAGAAAAGACTCCAGCTAGAAGTGGATGATATATGAAGTAATGAAAGTCGGTTAGAAGATGTTCCACTTACTCCCAGCGTTGCCATCGCATAACTCATGATTTGGACCCAGTCCAAGAGTCTTGAAACCCTCTCATCCTTCAATGGTGAAAAATTCCAATGAATACGGTCCTTGGCTGGCCGTTGAGCGCCGTATAACGCCCTCTCCGCCTCTAATAGTGCAGCACGTCCAGATCCAAGGAATGTGAGCCCCTTGACTGGCGCATCATCATTCAGCAAATTTCTCGATAAATCAGACGCCGCATGCCAAAGGGTACGAGATGGGTTTCCGGTCACAATATCACTGACTAAAGCTGCCAGAGTCAAAGCTCGTCCAGAGTTGTCAGGCAGCGGGCGCGAGCTGAGGGAAAAACATGCAAGGTAGTAAGTAACTTATGGACGCGAATGCATGTGTAAGGCTTACTTCATTGGTCGGATGGCAGCCTGCGACCACCCTTGTTGGACGCTTTCGCCACGGGGAACCCGATTAATTCCAGGGCTCCAACCAATGTTGTCAACAGCACCAACAGCCCTATCGTTACCACCTGCACCACTAGCTTTGTCCCACGCAGCTGCACTAGCAGTACCTATGCCCCACTTAGGCTTGCCATCCCCTTTTTTCGCTTGTCCAGGGCCATTCCCGCCAGTGGTGCCAGTGTTGCCCCAATTATTCGTACTAGTGGCACCAGCAATGCCCCAGTCATTAGTGGTGCCAGCAATGCCCCAGTCATTAGTGGTGCCAGCAATGCCCCAGTCATTAATGTCATTAATGTCGGGCCCGTCATTGGTGGCATTAGTGTCTGGCAAGTCGTTAGTGGCGTTAGTGTCGGGCCAGTCGTTAGTGGCATTAATCTTGGGCCATTCGTCGGTGGCATTAATGTCAGGCCAGTTGTTAGGGGCACCACTTTTGCCCCAATCGTTACCTCCGCCGCGGCCGCCTCCTCCTCCTGCACCCCAACCAGTATTCGTCGCTGGCTGTTTTTGGGCGTGTGTCTGGCTGTGACTTCCCTTTTGACCTCCCTTTTGCGAGGCACTCTGTCTGCCCCAGCGCCCCCTGTTCGTGTCGTGGTCTTCTTGTTGCCATCCGCCACCCCCTCCTTGCTGGTTGTCCGCCCCCCATGTCACCTCTGACTCTTGTTGTGGGTTTGACTTGTTTCGTCCGCTCTTCTTTCCCTTCTGCTTGTTCTTGGGTTTATCATGTTGGCGCCCTCCCGCCTCGTCCTCGTTGCCAGGGGAAGTCCCCCAACCAGGAGGATCTGTTGATGCCGGTCCCCATCCAGGTGTCAAAGCAGAGTCAAGTCCCCAGTCGTTCATGGTAGTCTTGAAATCTGCGGAAGTGGGTGAAAGCAAGCTGGAATGCACACCTTACTATTTCAAGCCATTTTTCTCTCGCTACAAGCCAGACGATCTGCTTCAAATCTGAAAGGAAGTTTTGACGCGACGCGAAGCCTCGTGGTGGCTATCCGTAAGCGATTAGCCGCAGCGCTACAAATCGATTTGTTACAATACTATTTGAAGCGTCTACTTTCCGAATATGAAACCTACTTAAGTATCGGATGTCGTCGCGATGACACAATGAATGAATCCAATTTGCAGGGACTTGCAAGCTGGGCCTCAACTTTGTTCTACAGATTTTGTGCCGATATTGGGCGCAAAACACACATCGCTGTTCCTTTTGATAACATGCAAGATATCAGTCAAACTGGACCTGCCTTCTAATTGAGATAGTGCTCAGCGATGGCACGAAAGAAAGAAATGCGACCAAGCTTCCAGAATAGGCAAATCCGACTAGAAACCGCGTTGTCCAAAATCAATTTTACTGGGTATGTACTCAAAATATGTGACAAAAGTCACTAACTCTAAACCATCTCTCTCAGTTTGTTATGATCTTTCACCTTCTATTATGAGAGAGGCCTCGTGTCATCACATCAAAAACATTAGCCGGCAGATGACAGCTGTTGGGTTCCATGATGGTGCATATCAAATAGCATGTAGGAGGCTATACAATACATCTCGACACTAGGGGTTGGAGAAAGGGGCTGACTCCTGCATTCAGTCCTCTTGCTCGGAGGCGGTGTGCACACATAACATACAGTACTCCACTGCAGGTCCAGCGCGAATGCCGACTTGAAACCGAAGCCTAAACTACACACATTTACCGAAGCCCGTGCCCAAAACCCTTGACGGGAAAACGCATTATCCCCAGATTGGCAAGTCATATCGGGAATCAACATTTTCTTTTTTTTTGTAGGTGGGGTTTCTTAATAGGATTACGAGAAGGGCGGAGTTGCATAAAAAAGGCAAATGGCTTATATCCCTGGGCGACCCTGCACGGGATATTCTAGTTCTTAGAAAGGTTTGATGACAACAATCTGGCTATCGCCATGAGGTTGTATCACGCGTGGACTGTTTTTCTCATTGACGTAGGCCCATAGGTGTGGACCCTTTACTATGATTTGAACACCTGGAAGCAAGATGATTGCGCCATACACACCGCCAAGTCGACCGTGTCCAAAGTAACACCTTGCGACACTTTCTTCCAGCTGGTCTAACAAAGTAGAACATTAATAACCTGCCGACTCGGAGACAGACATCATTTTCTCCATGAACCACCGTCTTTCCTCGAAGCCAATGCTGATGTCATTCCCGGCCGTTTTGCCCCGCATAGCGCAAAAAAATCTGATCAGATCTCAAGCACAAATCCAAGGGTATGCTTTCTACCCTTGTAGTCTGTTGATCGCTGTAAATTGCTAGGATTGCAGTTTGTAGTGATCAGTTGGCCAGGAGCCGGATTACACTGACGATGTGCCCCTCAACTTGTAGCAGATTGAAGTATTCCGGCACTTTGACAAATAATGTGAATTGTTTGTCGCCTTTTGGACAGCAGAGTTAGTCGCTATGAAGCAGAGTCTCGCATCCACGGACAATCTTTACTCACAACCTTTTCTAGTTCATCGAGCTTGTCGTCGAACGCCTTGCGCACCAGCCTAAATCGGTCTACCACTCCTCTTTCTTCAAAGTCAATACTGAGAGGATACGTGTCATTCCCCGCTGTCTTGCGCGCTGGCACGGAGGGGGTACAATTGGCTCTAAAGCAGAAATCCAAAGGCATGGTTTCTATCTTGAAGTAGTCCGGCATTTCTGGAGGCTCTTTGTGATATCGACTGTCGCCTTTTGAACAGCAGAGTTTGGCCGGTAGGAAGCATAGTCTCGCATTGACGTACAATCTTACTCGCCACCTGTTCTAGTTCATCGATCTTGTTGTCGAGCGTCGAGCGTACCAACCTAAATTTGCGGATGACGGGTGACCGCTTGATTGGGTTCCTGATAAATCAGACTTGCCAGATCCGTGTCCGGGATGCGTCGAAACGCGGGACGCATGAGAGCGGCATCACCGTCGTTACTTGGCTTCTCCTCGAGAAGATCGCACCTGGAAGTGGACCTCTAATTACATATTTAGCAAGCCAGCTGAACGTAACTCGGCTGAAATCAAAACGTAATTTCCTCTGGCTCACCGGTGGATCCATTTTGTACAATACCAAGAACATGAGTCACTTTGTGTTTATTTCGAATCGGCCATCGTCCGCATCCACCTCACCTCCGACGTTTAATGATGTACTTGTGGTGAACAATATATAGCATATAGCCATTGAATGCCTGGACATCTTCCACTTTGATTCCAGTGTTCATCCAATCATGATGTGTGATGATCCCGGTATCTTCTGACCACCGCTCTCTGCGCAAATGCCAGTGTGATCAAGTACAAGACCGATTCAAAGGACTTATCTTCGGTTAGAATGACTCGCGCAGTCTTGATTCAAGAATGACTTGTAATAGTATATGACTTCGTCTCATGTCTCAGAGAAGGTCAATTTGGGGTGTGCTGGCATCAGACAATCTGATGCTGATGTGGTGTGGACAGGGTCTGAATGACATGAAATATGTAACATAATACTATCGGGATCCTCCGAGACAGCTGATTTCTAATTCTATTGAACCTCACAACAATAGTCTGGGTCAGGGTTTAACACGTTTCTTCTTACCTATACTTCCATACCTTATGTCTTCCAATTGCATAAATAAGCACTGGAGTAAGGCATAGGGTTGTGACTGGTGTGATGGTTACTCCTCAGTTTGATCTCTGAGGATTACTGCTATGCCAGGTGGATTAGCCTCAATGGGCTTATAATAATTGGAGTATCTTATAATTGTGGCCTTCTCAAAGTGTTGCCCTCACAGTCTGTTCCATTCATGCTTGAAGGGTTTTGTAATTTGACAATTCTGAACCAAAGACACACAAGCCCACGGTCCATGCCACTATCAATGTATGCCGAGTGAAGAGACTTTTAGTAAGCCAGCCAATTAGCTTGGTACACATCTCTGGATCAACCTTAATGACAATATGAGCATCATCCTTAGTACAAATAATAATGAATGTTACGTAGAATGGAGTTCATCCAAAAGCCGTATGGTCGCATAGCTCTTATTCTGTTAAAAATCTACATGTAAAATTTTTATCAGGGGAACTAACGGTCATTAGCATCACCGGTCAAAAGATGATCCTCCCGGACACACCTGGCCAACACTACCGTGGCTTTGGTCCAAGACCTGGTTATAGAATCCTTTGGGTCCATTACAGCCCTTTACAGTAGGTGATTGAGGAAGAGGGTATCTTGACGCTGGGATAGAGAAAGGTTCGATTCCAGCACACAGTTAGAGCTTATAACATATTTACTGCATTATCTGTTGGCATAAATATATATAATTTCCGCACACGGAGGTAAGGAGACCCTTGCGAATGACCGGCTGATGTGACGAGGACAGATCGAGATGGCGACAACGCGGTTACGATAACATTTCCGCGACTATCTTTCTCCCTCTACCACCATGCCAGCCTCATCCGCAGACCACCCCGTCCTCTCCCGCCTCTTGTCGTCGAACGCACAGTGGTCCCAAGACGTGCTGGGCGTCGAGCCCGACTTTTTCAAGATAAGCGCAAAGGGCCAGGCGCCCAAGGTGAGCTTTTCCCGCGAGCCAGTCAAATCAGTATCGTTAATCGCGACGCCTGTGCTTTAGGTGCTGTGGTTTGGCTGCGCCGACTCGCGTGTCCCAGAAAGCGTCGTGCTGGCATGCAAACCAGGCGAGGTGTTCGTGCACCGCAACATCGCGAATCAATTCCACCTCGACGACGATTCAGCGCTGTCCGTGCTGACGTATGCGATTGATTACCTCGGTGTAGAGCATGGTGTGTAACGCGTGATGCGGGATGGGATGCATGGGATGGGTGTGCTGATTGTCGTGCGTTAGTGGTGGTGGTGGGACATACGGCGTGTGGAGGCGCAGCTGCTTGCTTGGACGGTGCCCAGCAGCTGAAAGGCACCAATACCCTAGCACCCCGATCAACCCCACTCCAGCGGTCAGTCTCACGAGCCTATTATCTACCTCTCCACTTATATTCGACCCCCCCACCAGCTGGCTCGCACCCCTCACAGAACTAGTCGCCTCCCTCGGTGATGTCGCCGATAAACCTGCCCCAGAAGCTGTTCCGCTGATTGTCGAGGAAAACGTTAAAGCGCAGGTGGGTCAAAACTCTTACATTATCGTTTCCATTTCCCATTCCCAACCCCCCACACACATATAGGTCTCGAACATCCTCAAAACACCCACCCTCACCGCCGCGTGGGCAGCCGGAAAACCGATCCACGTCCACGGGTGGGTCTACCGCGTTGAGGAGGGCCTTCTTCACGATTTGGGCGTGTCACAGGGTCCGATGACGTTTTGAAAGAGAGATACGATATTCCGTTTGACGGGTTTTTCACTTCTGCTCTCCTGCTTCCCATGCTCTTTTCGCCTGGAGATTCCACGGACCCGAATACCCTCAAGTTCAGTCATATCAAGAAACGGAGCATTTGCGTGTTATCTTCCTTCAATCATTTATCAGTTAATTTTATACTCCTTAATACCATAGAGGCTTTGTCCTTTATCCATTAGAGTTGCATCAGAATTGGTCATTATAATTCCTTGTGTTCCTCGGATGTGAATACGAAAGTTTGGAGTGAAGTATTTCTTGGGGAAACAAAACAGGTCTACAAGGTCGTTGAAGTTCCACCCGTAATCCATTAGCCCGTGAGCAGTGACGCATCTGGCGGTCTCTACGTCTGGTCCAGGACTCTCTTTTAGTGTTCGGATGGAAAGGCAAGCTGAGAGATCCGGTATTAGAGTCAAATCCACAGCTGGGTATGCTTATATAGCATGTGTTTTTCGATGCCAAATAATCAAACCTGGAAATGTGACCACTGATGAGACACTGCTGCTACAACTCGGCTATGATTTTTAGTTTCACTGATGATATCTCTCTGAATTCGGGTATTAGATTCAGACGGACCTGCGAGGTTCAACATAATGGGGATCCTACCGTCCCGCCTGCGCGCGTACAAGCATCTTTCAAAAGAACACGTCCAGTTACACAGTCCAGCTTCGTAATGGACTTGAAACTTCGGACACTCACATTCAAAATAATCATTATGCCTTTTTTTTTTGCCCTTGCACTTACTGTCTGTCGACAACATCCTCTAGTGGGGTAGGCATCGTCAACTCTGAGCTTAACATCCTTTCTTGGCTTGACACACACACACACACACAATACATCTCTTCCTCGACCTGGTTTCCCTAACCCCCCAGCTTTGACCTTGCTCTAAACTTTGGCTCCCCAATAATACCCCACAACCATACACGGTCACATTGAAGAAGTTTTGGAGGTTAGTCAGTCAACGACAGAAGTGAGCATTCCACTGACATTATAGATGGAAATAATGTGAGAAACAGAACGCAGGGGCCGGGAAAACTCGAGGCTAGTCAACATCTGGACGACATCTAGAAGATTGAGGTAAAACTAATGGTAGGTCACAAATTGAAGGGACTGACCAGATTGTACAGTTTGATTTTTCTTTCCTTTTCTGCCAACTGGACTTTTGGCATCATCAGTTCGCATGGACTCTTGATAACGGAGACTCCCATATGACGTTTTCGAGACAAAATTTTTGTACGATATGAATAGTATTTGACTGAGAACTTGATTAGCAGTGCCTTTACTTATTTCTTTTCTGATACCAGTTTGCTGTCGGCAGGAATTCTTGCAGATATGTTCCGCAACATTGCTAAAAAAAATATCGACGTTTGTTAGAAGCAACGATGGTTTCAATCTCCTTGATAACAAACGGAGCTGGCACCAAGAAGCAAAATAGATATTATTGTTTGAGGATGCCTCCCAAAAAAAAAAAAAAAAAAAAAAAAAAAAAA
>QFEC01009439.1:0-11449 GCA_003316585.1 Gomphus bonarii
CCACCAGCCCTGTCTCATACTCCTCCATGAGCATACATATTTGCTCTCTGATTTTTTCTAGGTGGTTCATTTGGTGGGCATCGTGTTGGCAAGTGTACTTGAACAAATGCAGAAACACTATGTCCTTATATACCCTCTTCCATCCAGTGCTAACCTACTTTCCCATGGCAACTTCCATCTTAATCACCGAGGCTCAGCCTTAATAGGGAGGTACTGTTAGATCCTAGATTCCCTCCAACATATCTCCGCCCTTAGTGCCCATTTATCATTCATTTCCATGCCCCTCCAGATCAATCTCAGCCCTCCAGACAGATCCCTATCCTCCATCATACTCCATGCCATGGACAACCTCGTGACCTCTGCACACTCCATACTCTGCCCTCATCATCTCCATCACATCATCAATCCAATACATGGACCTCCATGTCACTCTTTCTATTATCTTCTACGTCACCTTCTAGTATGTTCTATAGTTCCACATGACCCCATCTCTCGTTTAA
The DNA here is from genome assembly GCA_003316585.1 of Gomphus bonarii. NCBI lineage: Eukaryota > Fungi > Basidiomycota > Agaricomycetes > Gomphales > Gomphaceae > Gomphus > Gomphus bonarii. Next base: position 501 of record QFEC01009439.1, read on the forward strand.
CATCCCTGCATCCTAGTATAGTAACTCCTCCACATTCGAATGACCCTGCTCCATATTAATCCCATGCTCTGAATGTATTTAAACTTCCATGTATTTGTAGCTAGTTCCCTAGTTCGAATATTGATTTAGTCTTACTTTGTTACCTCCATTCTCACTCCGCAACTCTGCTCCACAACTCCATAAATTCAAGGACAAGATGACATGAGAGGGCACAACACATAGATTGAAGCCAAGTCCTTTCGACTCCATACCCCAGCTCAAATCAGCAGTTTGACCACCCCGGACATCCCAGACAAGACGTCTCTGACTCCGGACTTAACATTGATGATACTCCATGCTATACATATCACTGCTCACATATATAGAGTCCATTTTTGATCGATAGTCCTTGAAAATGCTGCATTCTTTTTTTCTTATTTTTTTCTTGATTTTCCTTCAGTTCCCCTGAGCCTGAGGCATGTGTAACACTCTCGATGAGGGAGACAGCAGCACTAGTAGGTGCATGTATGTGCCTTTTTTCTTCTCCCCTTACTCTCCTGAGCCATTTGGACCTTTTCCATATCACTCTAAGCCTTCTTCCTTTTCATTTCCATTGTCTCTGCTCTCTCCATGATCCATAGTTGGTCCTCTAGTCCTTTTCCATTCTTTCCATTCCCTAGCCACCTGGGCACCTTTTTTCCCCAGGGGAAAAATACTGTAACTGCGTAGTATCTAAAATATTTTGTAGCTATGAGGAATGAAGATAGATGTTTGCTTTCTTTCGTAGATCCTTCAGATTTTTTCTAGTTTCATCTTACATGCATGTACTGGGTGTGGGAGTCTGTGTTCTTTAGCTATGGGTTATTCTGTGATTTTTTATCTATTTTATGTACCTAAGAGGCAATGTCCAACTATTTATAACAATTAGGAGAGTATGAAACACCACCAGGTGGGGTGTTGGAGTTGTGGGAGAGAGTGAAGGCTGAATGGGATAATATACCTGCCGAAGTGTGCCAGAACTTGATTGAGAGTATGCCTAGAAGGATTGAGGCTGTGCTGAAAGCCAAAGGTGGCCATACTAAAATACTGATGATTTACAATTCTTTGTGTTTGACTCATCAGTAACAAAACCATTCAAATGAGACCTTGGATATGCAATATTCATATATCAGGAAGTTCCAGATAGATTTGTTTGATTTTTTGTACACAGGATAGCCAGGATACTAAATCATATGTCATAATATTTCTATGATTTCAAGAATTAAAAAGGACTTTATATTAGATACACAATCCAAAACTTCCAAACATGCAAATGGTTTTGTTAATTACTGTAAATGGAGTAAGATATGGAAGTGGAATCAACTAATTAGAGTGAGACATGATATGGGGTAAGGAGGCCAAAAAGAGCACATACCAAGGACTGAGATTTATGACCAAGATAGTCAACAGACTAAGGTCAGTGGTTGAGTTGGCCAAGGGGCCAAGGTAAGTGGCTGATATAAGTAGCTGAGATTGTACTTTATTATTGATTGCCTATCAAAATCTAACACCACTTGATATATACACAAAGAATAACATATTCAGTCCTGCTGCCACCTATACTTGGATACCTTTCAACATTTGTCTTTTGAGTTCCCTGTGAAAATATATCTTTTCATTTGAGTTTTTTTTTCTGATACTGAATTTATGTCACATGGTTCTGAAAATCAGTACCATATCTCTAAAGTTATCGAGTACTGATTTGGAGTGCCCAGAATCATTGAAGATCTGTCCGGGTGCAAATTACACCAATTTTCAGTTTTCTAATTTTCTCCAGTGGTTATATAGGAGTGTCTGTGAAGGTCTTGAAGAATAGACTTGATTGAAACTATCAAGAGTTTCACTTGTCCGCTGCTCTGAGTCTGCTCCTGATAGACAATTCTCCGACTCTAATGGCATTAATTATGAAGTGGATATATCATGCGGGAAGTCATGATCTGATGTGCAACGTATGGTACTCGAACTCGGAAGAACAAAATAATGAAAGTACATGGCATTTAAGAATCTTATGGGGAAAATTACATTCATGGCAGAGAGTGGCAATCTTTTTTTTCATTAATATCTCCCCTGGAGAGTGTGTAGCAACCACCCAATTCAAATTCAATTTTCATCAATATTACTCCAACTGAATTCTCCTACATCCAGCCCCTCTTCATCACTGCATGAGCAATGCGATGTAAGGTGCTGAAACTTCATATACCAAACAATGGATTATAAGACAGGAGAGAGGGAAAGCCTACGGTCCTGTCGCTACTTATATATCAAGGTATGTATGGGGCTTTTTAATATTAGATTGCTTCTTACCCTAATTATGCAGTTCCACGAGATATGCAAACGGGACATTCCTGCTTGTTACGTGTAATTACTCATCTGTTGGTCCCTTTCTCTCTCCTCTCTAACATGTTGAAAAAAAGGATCAAGGGTTCATATTTTCGTGAACTGGTGTAGTAAGAATGTTCGATGTTGTTAGGTTCATATTCCAGTACGAAGCCCAGAGTCGTTATGCTGATTTAGTAAGAGACTAGAAGAGGGCGAGGGGAAGTCATGTACCACAGCATTGACAATGGGCTCGTAGCTACGTGAGCAGGCAATCCCTGCATTCCTCATAGTATATTTGTCTCGGAAGCCGGTATTCAATTGATTCCCGGATGTATTTAATGTAGCAGCTCACGCACATTTTTTCTAACAAAGTCTTCAATGATACACAGTACCTAGCTAAACAGATGCATTACTTTTCCATGTGTTTCCTCGGCGATGGGTGCGGATCAGTGTCCGTCCCGAAGGAGGGGGCCGAACTCGAAGAACTTCTTTTCAAAGAAAAACTCGTGTGGGGAACGAAACGCGAACTTGGAAACTTGAGATAACAAGCGCTGAAGAATAAGGGAGCGAGCTTATGGCGTCTCAGAGGGCCTCGAGCCTTGTGTTATATTCTGGACTATGGGCCTGGAAGGAGTGTAATATAGCTACTGGAACTGTATTCACCAGCACCACCACCGCAACCACCACCATCTCCACCACACCAGTCTGGTCGGCTCCCCAACTTCTGTGACGCATTAAGAAATTAAGAACTCGACACAAACAGAAACAGGCACTTCCCGAAACCTGGCAACTCATTAAACCCACGAACTAATGAATCAAAAATGATAATCCATGGCACTGCCGTGAGCTTGCAAAATGTTCAGCCAGCCTTTTAAATCAGATTCGGAAATTACCTTCTCAGAACCTTTGAAAACCAACCAAAAGTGAACCGCCCCAGCAAGCGGGCGTAAATTTCACTTACTTTGTAACCTAACAAAAATCCATGGAAAGACACTCTAATAGCTAAAAACAATTAATATTGGTCGCTAACGAGCGGCACATGCAAATTCTGCGTGTGGCTGTTGTTTTCAATTAGGGACCTCGAAACCAAAGAATTAATCCTCAACACTACTTAGCCTTCCCATTTCTCTTCGGCCACTTCCAAACCTACGCCCAAACCTACACCACATGACGTCGATGGCGCAAGCTTTCGAAGTTGGGCTGCGAGTCCCCCGATCGTACAATCCAGACTTCAACATGTTGATTGTATTGTAAAATTTCTGGATGGAAGGAGTGTAGGGAGTGTAGTATGGCTACTGGAACTGTATTCACCAGCCCCATCAGCGCCAGCACACCAGCACACCAGCACAACCGCAACCGCCTCCACAACCGCAACTGTCACCATCACCACCACAACCGCAACTACCACCATCGCCACCACACCAGCCTGGTCGGCTTCCCAACAATCTGTGACGTATCAAGGACTTGACACCAATCGAAACAGGCCGCTTCTCGAAACCCGGTAACTCATTAAACCTAATATGAACTGATGTATCAAAAACAAAAAAAGTGATAAAGCATGGCCCCGCCGCGGACGGCTTGAAAGCTCAGGTAGCGTTTTGACTCGGATGTGCCAACGGGCGTAAAATTCTACTTTGTTTTGTGAGCTAACATAAAATCCTACGGTGGGACAATTCTGATAGCTGGCAATAATATAATATATTACTAGCCGAACGAGAGGTGTGCACCATTTAGTTTGAGTCCAAAGAATGTTGTTTGCGACACGAACACGCCGCGTCACTTGACTGCTTTTTTCTTTCTATTTTTAGTTGGCAACTCCGAGCAAAAGAACTCAATCCCATTTCTCTTTCGGCCACTTCCAAACCTACACCTCATCACGCCGATGGCGGTACCCTGTGTACATTGTAACCTTTTTGTTGATGGATAATCCAAACGTCGAACATGTTGATACGTTTGCAAAAAAAAAACTTTGACATAATTACAGTCTCCCCTATCTACTACAATCATCTCGGAACAGCCATACTTTCTGGAGCCGACATTTTCGGGTTAGAATGATCGTGTATATATAGAAATAGGGTAACAAAAGCAAGGGACCAAACTCAAAGGGAGAATCAAGGCCCGTGATGGATTGATGGATCATATTGGTCTAGGTGCATACCCTTGATTAGATAACAACGCGGCATTCCGCGAGCTCGCAAAAAAAACAAAAAGGTCTCAGCTGAGAAGAAAGTCAATTCAATTCGTTTGACCCGGTTTCATTTTCAGCTGACCCACCAACTTCTTTTTTTTTTTGCAAGTCCGAGTCGCGTGATCCCGCTATCGGGCCCTTCCCCGAGTGAATAGGATGATGACGTTATTCAATTTTGAAACGTTCCGGTTGGCTGGTTTTGGAATTCAAAACAATTCCGGGAATGAAAAAAAATGCCGTCGGGGATGTACGCCTTTAGGAAGCGCTACAGACTTTGGCCCTTCGCTATACTACATCGCGGAATAAAAATATCGCCGGCGTAGAAAAGACTCGGAATACGATCGAATCATATGATCTTTTTGGACACCCTGGCGTACTAACCCATCGCTCACATATGATTTACGACACTCTTTGAATTTTTGCTTTAGAAACTGCGAGGTAATGATACTATAATTGCCAGACCAATCATGGTACATGGCTAATTAAATATGCCGTGAGTCGACTTATGTCGAGGTAACTTGTCCACATTACATGTCACACAACACTTTGGTCACTACAATCGTCTCACTAATTCTGCCAAGGTCACCACCACGGGTGCAAAGTAAAAGAAACGATCCATTCAAAGTCATAGTGTCATTTCGAGCATTTGTTAATACTCTGAATTCCCAACGTACTAAGGAGAGTAATCCTCAAATAAGAAAAAGTGGCTGGAAGAAAGTTTACATGTTAACAAACAACTGAGAGCTTTAGAGACTCATTGAAAAAAAAAAAAAAAACGACAGAGGACCCAAGGTAAGAAAGTCTGGAATTATGTAGAATGGATGCCGGGGTAGAGTAAAAATCTGATAAATAGGGTGAAAAGACAACTTGTAAAATAGTGAGGTAAAGCAGGGCATATCATAGGGAAATACGAACCATCAATAAGTGCGGCCAACCAAAAGAAGACACAGAACAATAGCTGTCCATGAGATCACGTTTTGTGCAGCCCCACTGGGCTGGGCAACACCAATGCTAGCATAGGTACCCCCACACTCGTTCACGGCAAGACGAGCAGCAGTAGGATAGGTTTGACTGAGAACCGGGAGGGGACTCGCCTGAATGGCGCTCGCCGAAGAGTTGCCCGACTCGGCGCCGATCTGCAATGAGCCGGAGCCTGAAGAAGGATTGGCATACTGGGCATAAACGGCGAGCACGCTTTTGACGCAGGGACTGCAGCTGGGTTTTGTAGTATTGGGGACAGGCGTGCCGAGGGGGAGGGCGTAAAAATAGATGTCAGCGGGGGGGGAGGTAGCCACTGCGTCGATGTAGCAGAAGGCATTCGTGGAGGCGTCTGGAAGGCATCCGGCGATGCGCATGGCCGTATAGCTCTGAAAGCTGATCTTGGCCTGGAGAACAACGGGGTTCTCTTGTGTGATATCTTTTTGGCAAACCGAAGTGAGTTCGGAGAAATAGTTGGACATGATGGAATCGCATGTCTGTATGGTGGGGGATGTGTTGCAGGTGCCCCAAAGGATATCGTTCATAAGGGAGAGGTTGCGCTGGGCCTGAAGGAAAGCGGCAGAGGAGTTGAGGAGGAAGGAGAAGGAGCGGCATTGGCGGAAAGTTTCATCTTGGGTGAAGTTCGCAAAGAAGGCCTGGCAACCCGTGGTGGTAAAATTGTCGGAAAGACTAGCGTCGAAGGGCTGCGGGAATGGGGTGGGGAGAATTGGTGCAGTAGGGATTATAGGAATGGTGGATGAAGCGGACGGGGAGGGAAGAGAAAAGGAGGATTGCGAGTCAGAAGAAGAGATAGTGGGGAAGCCAGATGAGGAGGGAGTAGGGAGGCCAGATCCTGTGAGTAGCTGGGGCTCACGCTTGACAATGGAAACTGGACTGGGTCCCTCGAAAACGACTGGAGCTGGCATACGCACGAAATGGCGCAAAGAGGCGGAAATGATGAGGGCCGCTGGGAGGAGGGTGACGAAAAGCAGCGTGCGATTGCCAGATCGCTTCTTTAGGTCGATTGGTGCCCGGGGTGGACATGCCTCAGGTGCAGAGGAAGGTTTTGAAGAGGGCTCACGCGGGAAGGGATACTCGGAGTTCTCTTTCGTTGCTGGAGAGAGTGAGGGGGGGGATGGAGGCTCTTCGGAGGATGTAGGAAACGGCATTGGAGATGGAGGCGGGGTAAACATCGTGAAATGAGCGGCAGCGAGGACAATGCCTGTAGGAAGGTAAGGACAGGTGTAGTTCCTCACGAGACTGAAGGAAAATATACCTCTGAAGAATGAAAAAGTGTGGTGGTCGACGTCAAGGCCTCAGCTCAAGTAACATAAGCGCCAGGGCTAGCAGCCGCAGTCTAGACCACTGGCGCCTACATTACCGTTTACGGCTCCGGCGGTTCCCTTTGACAAGAATCTTGTGAAACTGACATCACCAACATTTCTCCCGATAGTATTCGAGCCTTAGACTGGCCACTAATCACATACTCATACTCATCTCCTGGCATGTTCGCATTGGCATGGCACTAGAGGACACCTTTGATAAATGACTCTTGTCAAGCCAGGCATCAAACTGCATCGGCTCGGTCAGAGATGATGATATAATACCACCATGCCATCAACAGCCTCCGAACCTCGCGTGATTCGCCTGATTGGGGGTTTAAGGGTTGCACTCGGACAATGGGCGCCGTGTTCTGGACCCCGTCCACCATGCTCTACTCTCCGTTTCCTCTGCTTTCCTCCACGTCCTGTGTCCACCAAGCTGTGCAGCTCACCTATGAAGCTCCAATTACCACCACCACGTACCTGCTTCTGTTCGAAGAAGTACCCTCAAACTTACACCCCAGATATTCGTTCTCGACTTCTCTATATTTAGCCTCGATTTTCTCAGGCACACTGGCTTACTTAATATTCCCGGTGTTTCTCCCAATTGGCGGCCTAAATCCTCTCCAAGCCCGCGCAAGACAGCGGAACCGAAAAAATGGATATCAATCAACTGACCAAAGAGTATGTTCCTTTAATGCAGGTGCCTTCCATCCAGCCAAATCTGTTCTTTTCAATGACGTCGTTCAAATAGCTTAGGGCTTCTGTAGTAGATGTGGAGCAGCTGAGTTTGTCGGATGTCCGTGATCAAGATGGCATTCACAGGCTTGGGTAGGTCACATCCACGCAAGTATGTGTATATTCACACGGCCACACGCGTTGCTTGGTCTTCTTGATCTCCCACTGTTGAAGAAAGATGTGTTCGTATCTACCACTCGCTATTTTGTCCTCGATATACCGATATATGCATTCTGACAGTTGGGCACCACAAGGCACTGCTCCCCTCTATCCTAGCTTTGAAAGATGTTACCGGGAGCTGAAACATTGCCCGATAAGTTCCTTTACCTCAAGTATCATCGTACTATTAAGGAGCTAGTCTATGTGCTGCATCTGCACATGGATTGCTTGCTTGTTATAGTTTGACATATCCAAACCACATCTAGATAGGGTTCCAGGCTTTTCAAAGGCAGTAGCGGCTTCTGGTGTAGATCCTGCGTTGCAAGTATAGCCAATTGAGAGGGGCAGGGGAAGGAAGAAGGCACGATTCTGTTTATGGGAGCTGTGGGCAAATATGGCGTAATCATATCCGGTATCTAAGTTTCGTTGTGGTATATCAACGGCGTATTAATAATAAGTACAGTGCGGCACATTACACTAATGTTAGGTTCCCCGCCCCTGAGTTCAATCGGCATGCATCTGTCCCCGAGTTTCAAGTTTACACACCAAGTCGTCCGAAATTCGGCTGAATCTATACTCGTGCAATGGTCATTCACGACTGATGCTGTTCTCCCCTCCCCGATATACATTGGGAGATGTTGTGGTACACCTTCCACACCGAGAGACTTGGATTGTTTCACCCACTCCAGCTGTCACGGGATGTATTGGCGACGTCAAGTCTGGCTAACCGTGAAGAGCGCCACTCGCCCGTGGTGCCCGAGTTGCGCGAACTCATCTGTACCAGAACCATCCAGTATCGAGGGCAGAAGAGTGTTGTCAAGACGCCAGATGTAAGGTTCCCAGCCTCTCAGCAGCTAGGCATTCACCACGATGGGACTTGTCCTTTTTTCCCCCTTACTGTGTCCTCGTTGGCATTGAGATGGTGTGAAGGGCACTGGTCTTTCTCACTTCTGACTTGTTTATTGACGGGAAGGCCATGGCCCCTATTTGGGGGACAACTCGCGGCCCAGTCGTCTGATTTGAGTTAACAGCATGTTGGAAAGTACATCTTGAGGGCGTGTGTTCTGTTATCTGTCACTCGGCCATCTCAGGGATGCGCCTTCATACATGCTACGTAGGTTCAGCCTCGCTGCTTTAGTCTGTCCCCTCCCTTCAAGCCCTTCGCTAGAGCTCAGCGCTGTCCGACGAATAGGATTGGGATGATAAGACGGTGATCTCCCATCATCCTTACCTATTTGGTCGACAAGGGCACCGCTAGGATACAGTACGCGAGGGCATGACCGACCGACCGATGGATTAATTCAGATCATCTCGGCTACTGCGCAATTCCTATATATACTGAGATGGGGTTGTGGGGTTATGCTTGGCAGTACCCATAAATCAGGGACCAGACTCTGGGGTCCCAAAATTTTTAATTACCTTGCAGCCTATTTCAATCTATAGTACATCGGCCTGTGTAAATCTGCGACATCGATGGTCCGTGAGTGATTTTTCCTTAGACGATTACCAGCATTTTCTTTCGGCAACTGCGTATGGAGTCCGACAAAACATTGATTTGACCTGCGTGGCGTTTTATCACATGAGTTCTTGCCTCATTGACTTTGTCAAGACGCAGAGGAAGAATGCCACCAATATTTGAACCCCAGTCGCCATGAACTCTATAGTATCTGAGGGTGATATCGTTTGTACTGAAGGTTGCCGCTTCCTAAATTTCCGCTGTGGTGAACAAAGAGAATTAACATCGATGCTCTCTCTCTGGTCTTCGTGTATGGATCCAATATATCATATCTGACTCTTGACCCAATACTTTTTTCTCCTAATAACGCAAAGCACGTTTTACTTGTGCTGGGTTCACACTTTCATTACACATTGGTCAGGATCTAGTGGTTTCAATTCAGACGTGAACGTCCGTAGTACATACTGTTCTCGTGCTGGCACGCATGGCTGAAGGCTGTTCATAATAGTTCATCCACCCCCTTACTCACCTAGGCTGCTTGGTTCTTTGAATAATAGGTTCCTTCTCTTTCGATTAAAAGAAACAATGCAAAAATAGCATATCTGGTTATGGTTATTATCATTCATTACAACGGCTATCAAATTGCCCATATATATTGTCTATCTTCCAATTCAAAACAATTTAATTTCTAATATTGACTTTTGTATTGATGCTTCCAAGTTTCAGCGCGCCCCCAAACTTCGATCCAAGCAACATCTTTAAAAAATCGTGATCTGTCCCATAGATAGAGTTTCGCGATTAAATGTGCTTAGCCTTCCCAGAACATCCGCCACACGACAGTAGTCGAACAGAAGGCCTCCGCATCGCTTGAAATACACACCCCTCAATATGGGTTAAGATTTGATATTAACATCTCCTACATCACAGCCGAGGTCTGTTGTCAACTGCTGTCACTGTCACTATTTTTTCATATCCCTCGACCCATGGCCAAACGCACAACATCATGGTTCTCACTGACAACAGCACTCATAGAAACTACCCGAATCCTAAGCGTGATTGGCGGATTCCCGTCGATGGATATGAAGATGTTACATTCCCGTTGCGATAAAATTTCGTGAATTCAAGCGGTGGTGAGTAGTGTGCACGTATCGAAGAACCGTATATATATATGTTGATCCTTATTCATCGGTGGATGCATGTAGATAACATCGGTATGGTAGGATGTTATCACGAGCTTAGAGAGGGGAATAAAGATTTAGCATGTTATCCATTCCTACCTACCTCAAACACATTTCATATGCCCCTTGGATGAAACCTGATACCAGAGGCTGTTTTTCTCCACTACTGCTAATAGTTGCTCCAAAGTGTCAAGATTAAAGCCTGAAGAGTGTGGAGTAAAAAACAGGAATCAGTTATTTTAGCAAAAAAAGTATTGAAATTTTATTTTTTATTTTTTATTTTTCTGGTTGGAGTGAAGTGACAAAAGCAATTACATTTTGTTTTAACAATATTAGAGCTAAATACTACATGAGATAGGAGTGACACAAACTCAGTAAGACATGTATATAGGTAGAAATAATGAGAAAATGACATTATAGTGATGGGTGATGTACATGAGGGATCTGAAAGAGAAAATGACATAGAAACTAATAATACACATACTAATGAACTTCTAGATCAAAAGGCAAAGCATATTCATAAGGTGGATGGCTGGACAGACACATGCTGGCCCTACAATGTGTGCTAACATCTTGGGCACTTCAGTTCATCC
>QFEC01009487.1:0-28348 GCA_003316585.1 Gomphus bonarii
GAGGTTAACAAGATGTATTAGCGGGTGCTTCCGCTGAGTATCTCGATAAAACTCCACATCGGGACACCGTGCGTTGAGAGGGGGTGATGTCAGGGTTCAGCTCAGGGTTTATTGCCGGTTGTTGTTTCTTGTTGATTTCCTTCCATGACCTTCTGTCACTTTCTGGAACCTTCCATCGTTTTCTGTAACCTTCCAGAACCTTCCATAACTTTCCACCACTTTCTGGGACTTTCCAGAACCTTCCGTCACCTTCTATGACCTTCCGTGACCTTCCATTAGGGTATATAAGTTTGACTGGTGTAGCGCTTACCCCTCAGCTTGATCTCTGAGGATTACCGCTACACCAGGTGGGCTCTCTGTGTATTTATTGCTAGTAACCTTGTATAAACTGAGGATTACCGCTACACCAGGTGGAAATTACCCTTATCAGCTCACTAAACATTGGAGTATCTTGTTGTTGTGACCTTGTCGATAGTGTCGCCCTCACAGACCCAGATCTGCACTATAATAGTTTCTAAGTCACTTATTTTTGGTTATTGGGTCTGAGTGACGAGCATACTTTAACAAATGCAGAAATGCTACATCCTTATATACCTTCTCCAACCCAACACTAACCTCCTTTCCCACAGCAATTTCCATCTTAATCACTGTAGGCCTCAAGGCTCAGCCTTAATGGGGAGATACTGTTAGATCCCAGATGACCTCTGACAAATCTCCACCCTTAGTACCCTTAATCATCCACCTCCACACCCCTCCAGATCGAACTCATTCCTCTGTCATACTCTGTATCATAGACACCCTTCACGTAATCTCCATACACTCTGTACTCTGTCCCTGTCATCTTCACCACATCACCAATCTGACACACAGACCTCCACATCATCCCTTCTATTATCTTCTACATCATGTTCTAGTATGTTCTATAGTTCCACATAACCCTATCTCTCATTTAACACCCCTGCATCCTAATGAAGTATCTCTTCTGCATTTGAATAACCCTGCTCCATATTACTCCCAGGTTCCAAATATATTTAAACCTCCATGTGTTCATAGCTAGTTCTCTATTTCAAATATTGATTTAGTCTCCTCCTCATTACCTCCATTCTCACTCTGCAACTCCATTCTGACAACTCCATAAATACAAGGACAAGATGATGTAAGAGGGCACAACACATAAGTTGAAGCCAAGTCCTTTTGACTCCATACCCTAGTTTGACCTCAACAGCTTGACCACTCTAGAAAACCTCTGGATAAGACATCTTTGACTCCAGACTTAACAACCCCCCAAAAATAAGTGATGTCCCACCTGACACCTTATTCATTCCATTCATGTCTCATTCTGCCTGACATTCATATAAACCCTCCACTATCAACTCCTGCTCTGCCTATCCCCATAACAACCAACTTCACTACTCCACCATGTTCAGCCAGTAGAACCTCATCCCTCTCCAACCCATGACCACCCCTATATCATCATACTAGTCTATTGACTTGGAAGACATTGAACAGGTCAAGAAACATCTCAAACTCCCAACCAGACTTTGACCCACCCTATCCCTTCCTTGGTAGAAGAGACCAGCCACTCATCAGTTCTATGATGCCAGAGATCCCATCTTCCTCAGCACTAACTGTCAGGGGACAGCCCCTTTATTTCTTTATTTTCTTTATTTCTTTTATTATCCCCTTGGTCTCTGCTTCTGTCTCTATCCCATCAGCTGGTTGTTATTCTAGTTAGTTCTGTTTGGGTTCAGACATCTAGTAGAATATGTGCCAGGGTACTGTATAGCTGCTTAGTCAGAGGGGTCCTCCAGTTCTTTCTCTTCTAGACCCCCCTTACAAGGTATGCCGGTCTTTAGTATTTACTATTGATTAGCACTTATAGATTTACTTCTGAACCCCCCTCACTAGTGTCTGATGAGCTGTGTGCTCCTTTGTCAGTACCAGGGTGAGGTTGCCCTTACACTAACCTAGTCCCATGCACATTTGAGAGGTTCACCAGGGGGATGTCTCCCAATGCAGCAGGAGAGGACATGTAGGAGGCATCATTCCAGACCTTCAGTTATGTCCAACCCATCTACAAATTTACTCTTCCACTGTAGTACAGGAGGAGGATCAAGCTGAGTTGAGCCCCCTCCTATTCCTCATTCTGGGATGGACTGAGGGGGTATCTCATGGGGTATTTCCATTGAGACTATCCTCCAAGACCCACATCAAGATACCACGCATTAAGAGGGAGGTTATGTCAGGATTTAACTTGTTTCTTCTCATTTACACTTTCATAGTCTGTGTCCTCTGGTTACATAATAAGTGCCAGAGTATATAGGGTTGTGACTGGTGTGACAGTTACCCCTCAGCTTGATCTCTGAGGATTACTGCTACACTAGGTGGATTAGTCTCTATCAGCTCATAATTATTGGAGTATCTTGTAGTTGTGGCCTTGTCATAGCATCACCTTCACATCATCCATTGAGGGGAAATAGTATCAGGACCTCACCCAGCATTCCCTCTACTTAGTAATCAAGTTCCCATTTGTAGTATAACCTTTGAACCTTGTACAAATATTCATTTACTTATAGTCCTTCATTTTGCATTAAGAACCTCTGCTATGCTCATACTCCTTTTTTATCTTATCTCCCTCTGTTCCCTGACTCTTGTTTTCCTGATTAGGTTTTCCCTTCATCCTGGTTCCAGACAATTTGAAATACTAGATAGAATAAAAGTCATGTACCTGCTAGTGTTCCTCAGTTGGAAGATTAGACCCTTGCTCTTTCTGTTACTGTACTATTACAATAGTTGGTGAGTATATATAACAGATAACTATTTTCCCAGAAGCTATGCCAGATACCTTGACATAGTAGTCTTTTGGCTCAGTTGAAAAAACAAGTCATTTGTTACCTTTCACAGGGATATGTCCAGTTGGTATTGGTGGTATATCATAGAAGCTGCCAGTTGGGATGACATTGATGCTCATAGTTATAAGCAGAATCCTGATGCATGACTATCATGCATCAGTGAATAACTTATAGTTTTTTTTTCTAGCTAGACCCAATATAATTGTTGATCCATTTTCTTTATAAATCTCCAGCAGACTAGGACAATAGCTCCCCAAGCTCATGTGACCTCCTACCCCACCATCTATACTTAGACAGTGGGACCCTCTTGGGTTGCTACCGACTCTAACTACTCCTCTTTAGTTGAATTAAACCTCCCTTTTACAAAAAAAAAAAACTTTGCTATAAAATTCTCCCAAACCAGTTCATAACCTGTCGCTTTGAATCAGCACTACTCATTACAGTTTTCCAATTGGCTGTTGATTTTCCATCTAATCCTAAATTACCCCCTTGCTCATTTTCTCACTTATCTTTATGTCACATTTCTGATTTACATACCGCTCTAATCTGGCTAAGGTATCAATTTTGGCTCATGCAAGAACATCATTCTCTTGTTTTTCTTTTCTTTTTCCTTTTGGCCTCAAGACCGCATTTTCGCTGAAGGGCAAAGTCTCCCCAAGAGGAGATGTAGATATCATAAAAGACAGTTTGTTTAGAATACATGTCCACAAAATAAAAGCCAGCCGTCAAAAACTGTTTTATAGCAGGTGGCGTGGTGTCGTACCGTCGGGCTTGTATTCTCGAAGTTCGAGTTAGCTCCCCTCCATGCCTCCATTCAATGGCACCATTTGCCTAGAAATGCATGAATGTGCTAACTTACACTTGGTAACCTTTCTCACGAGATTCACGAGCCTGCACCACTTTGAATAACTCTTATTCTCCGAGCCCACTTTCGGGCTTCATTAAGTCCTCCTCAACGGCGAGTATATAAATTCAAATGTAGCCTCATATTTGTGAATTCAGCTATTCTATACACAACCTCGACCACTTCCCCCAAATGCTTGAACGTTAACTGCAGGCTAAGATGGATACAATGACAGAAGTGATGGTATACATAGAACCGTGTTACAAGAAACCAGGTATGATGTTGGTAACTATCCACTTGCTGTTGCCTGAAGTTCTTCCGGCCAATTCGCACTAAATATAAATTTGAGGTACGCCTCCATGCCAATGGGACGATAGATCCAAAGTTCCCCGGCTTTCATTCCACCTAGTTGATAAACTTTTCTGGAAGGAGGTGAATGTACGCTTTGTTCTACCACCTCCAACCGACCCAGGTCCGCTGGGCGCATAGCTTCGGAGTCTGCCGGTATTTTCAATGGCTGCTGGTCACGAACAATGATGGCAGTATGATCCGGAGCTCCAAGTGTGTATGTCGTACGTCCTTCAGTGATCACGACTGACTTCCACTGAACGATATCACCTCTTCGAATTCGATCATCCCTACCTCTCCATCGTCCCGCCTGCTGACTATCTGCATTCCCCCCCCATGCCTTCCCTTCGAAAATGAGGTGCCCGTGTGTGATACCAATGCAAGGTAGAGGTTTGGGGACATAGTCCCATTGATCAAACGCTTTAAGTGCTTCGTTTGCGAGATCCCAGCACTCGCCACGCGCACACCACTGACCAGTGCCTTCATATCCTTCAGCAAACCCAGCCACTGTTTCTCCGTACATCTCATGCGCAGCTACCAATTCATTTCGTGACAAAGCGTCGGGTCTGGCGATAAACCCTGCCCTACGGCGAGCCTTGGTCGGATCATTTTGGGTTCGTCCAGACCATTCAACAGTGTACCAGCAAGCACTCAGATCACTAAAGATCACTCCTCCGCAGATAGTATGGTTCTCCCCGAGCGATTGAATAAAATAGGAGCGTGTGCAGTCTGTGACTTGTCGGAGTGGCGGGGGTATGGGATTTTCAGAGGAATACCAGGGTTCGTCCCAGAGAGTTGATGAAGAAAAGAATACACAAAGATCTTGAGCAGCTGACCCATACTCAAAATGGGCAGGATGTGACATAATTAGAGCATCAACATCCCGTCCAACTACCAGATCAGAGTGTTATTTTCCGTTCAGTGGTTCATCCCTGACTATTTGCCTACCATTTGTGAGTATTGAATTGAGTCCAACTCGTTTCTAATTGTGGTGATATATAAGCCAGGGCAACAAATTGATCAAAACTATCAACGCACTTCACCTTATTGACGAGAGTCGAAGACCCCGTGGTATCAAAGTATTCGTCAAGCCACCCAAAAAAAAGGTTCTTATCATTTGTGCTGAGAGAAGACCACTTTATAGCTTCTGGCTTGGTTTGCTCTATGGCTGATGGACGTGGAATCTGCACATCAGGGCGAGTGCTTCGGTAGACTGGTGGAGGGGGCCCAGACTTTGGCAAGGAACCCTCTTCCTTGATCTCATCACTCTGAGGAGGAGGGGGAGCCTTTGTTTTGGGATCGCGAGGATTGTAGCTAGAGTCGGTAGAGGATAGACTGGTATATTTTGCCCTGATATTCTGAAATGTACCAGAACTTGAATTCTTAACGTTAGCGGCCGTATCCTTGAGTTGAGCAACTACAAGCATCAGTGGTAACTCATAATATTAGTATCAAATGGATCATATATGATAGTCTTACCTGAGAACGGCATTGTACGTGACTTGGTCTTTGGCGCGCAGAGATCTTGATGTGGCTGTAGACGCCCGAGCACTAGCGAACGGTCGATCATTTATCGGTAATATATCGGTATTATATTAACTTAGGTATGACCGAGTGGTCATGGATGCGTTAAAACATGTCCATCTAATAAGTGATGAGTATGAACTCTGTACAACTAAATTGAACAGTAGATGCAATGGGACTGAGACTAGAGCACAATGATCGTCAAGCTTGATATGGAGGCTTGGCTTCGTGGCCATTACGGTACTCTCCATTGACATTCGCCTTATAATCATCAGGGTTGTATCTATGGCCATTTGTGCCATTTTGAGGGGATGCCTCAACATGGTGACCGTTACCCCTTCCTTCGAGGTAGTCATTTGATTCTAGATCGGCCTCTGCGTGGTAATCCATCGCTTTGGCAGTGAGTGGCTCGTGATCACCTTCCCAGCTGTCCGTGGTGAGCTGGATTGGAACTACACGCTTTACTTCTAAGAGATTTCCCGATTGGGGGTTTGGCGGTACAACAGAAAGAACAAAAAAGTCCTTGTTTTTTCGTCATTAGCCTGGCAATTTGACTGTAACCAAAAAAAACCGACCTGGACTTTCATATCTCCAACCTCAAATCCACCAACAGTGGTCTGATCTCCATCAATTCTCAACTCCCCCGACCAGTCATGGGAAACCCATCCTTCCCTGTCAGAAATGCTTGTCCTACTTCCTCCGCTGCCCAAATTAGAAGCCTTTGCCCCAGTTAGACTTGAAGGGACATTATTCAGCCATATTTCACCATTGGCTTGTGGTTGATACGTTAAGGAGCCTTCAGCAATAACATACGATCGCCAAAGATCAATTGTGTTCACTTTAATTGAGATTTGACGGAGAATGTAGACACGGATGCTTGCCCTTTCCTTCTTATTGATGGGTGCAAAAGGTGCTAGAAAGGCTGCAGAACGTGAAGTCACGCTGACAGAGAACGGAATTGATTGAGAGATAGCATATGTTCCTGGTGGGGGAAGACGAAGCTAAATTCGCAGTTAGAAACCTGTCAAGGTGTTGTAGCAACGGTACCAACCTTCCACACGATGGGATCCAATTCCCGATTTTTCCCACCTACTCTGTGTTCCATTACTGCTTCAAAGACCGAAGTTGGGTTGGTAGAAGGAGACCTCCCTGGACGTGTTCGGGGAAGATAAATAAATGGAGTGGACAATCTACCTCTTTCTAAGCCAGGATTTAATTTAATCTACGAAAGGATTACTCACGTTGCTGTCAATCTATCCTTTAAGGATAAATGCGTGTGTTCCACCTCCACAACAATCTCATATTTTATCTTTGCCATCAGCCCCGGGGTTCCTCCCTGCAGATCGTAGAATGTGTACTCAAACGTTGGAGGGAGGGGACTAGTGTGACCATTCCACGTAAATGCTGTTTGAAGGGGAACCTCGAAAGGAAGATTGTCGGGACAGAGGGAGTTTGAGTCACCCTTGACCCACAAAGGCACCGTAAGATTCAAAAGAGTGACATCGGACCGTCCGATTTCGGCGATTGTCTTGCATTTAACGCGGCCGTCGAGCTGACACAAAAGTAACAGTGAGAAAGTATGCTTGTCGCTGGGCAAAGCTGAGAACCTTGAGCCGCACGCTCGCAACGTCCTCAGTGAAGTCAAGTGTGACAAAACCATGGATGGACGCATTGCGTCCATAGGTAGGTAACTCGGTATTCAAAGTTTGGTCAGCCAGTGTGAGGGTTGCATGACCGACTTTCTTTGTCCAGTTTCCCAGAGGTGGTATGTTTATTACTCTGCGACTCGTCAGCCCTAATGTCTGCTCATCGCCGCGGGGTTGGGCAGTGTAAGATGGAATCTCTGCATGAGTGTATGAGGGCAGTGAGACCGTCGACATGAGGTAGCAAGCTCAAGCTTCCACAGCTGGGAAAACGAACTGCGTAAAACCTGGTATATATAAATTGAGTGAGATGTTTTATCATGCCGCATGTGGAGTAGCCAGTGCCGCCGGCTTAGACCAGTTCCGAGCCGTGAACAGGAGCACATATTTGGGCAGTTCGACTAGAGCTCACGGCTTACATGCTGAGTAATTTCAATCCTAGCACACACTTTTTATAATATTTGGCAACAATAAAACAGCAGTTTGAATATCCTATCAATTCCTCTATATATATTTGGTTCTGCACAGCTGATATTTCGCTTATGTCTATGATTGATTGAGTCTTGAGTATTTAAGCCTTGGATTTGACCGAATTGACGATCTCTGCAAACTCGGGTTTAAGAGATGCTCCTCCGACAAGAAAGCCGTCGACATCAGGTTGTGAAGCTGTAACAAACGCAGGTGAGCACTTGACCGGATGGAGGATCATGACACTCACCACTTTCGGGAGCATTCTTCGCATTTACACTCCCGCCATAGATGATGCGCGTTTGCTCAGCAACCTTAGAAGAGACGGCTTTGGAAATGTATGTGCGAATGTCATGATGAGCCTCTTGTGCCTATTATCAGACCCCAAGAATAACCTGTCAGAATTGAAAAACACATGGTGGGGAAAATATTTAACAACCTGCGCTGAAGTTGCAACTTTTCCAGTGCCGATTGCCCATACGGGCTCGTAGGCGACCACAATTTTGCTGAATCCAGCCCATTGAGCAAGTAACCTAGGAAAAACAGATAATGGATGACTTACATCCAATCGCTCTCTTTGAGAACCTTGACGACCTCTCCCAGCTGGGCTTCCACTACCTGGCGTGTCATGTCTGCTTCTCTTTGCTCCAGTGTTTCGCCGACGCAGAGGATGACAGTCAATCCGGCATCGATAGCTGCTTTAGTCTTCTCGGCAACAAGCTCCGAAGTCTCGTGGAAAAGCGTGCGTCGCTCAGAGTGACCTGTGCGATCTAAGTATAGGTCGTTGTGTAAATGCGGACAACAATCACTGACCGAGGATTACGAAGGTAATACCAGCGTCGCGCAATTGCTGAGGACTAACTGGTTGATAAATTGAGTTCCAATAACAAGAAAAATGTTCAATGTGACCTTATCTCCCCAGTGTAAGCACCGGATGGCTTCACATATGAGTTTTGGGCGGCAACTTTAACATCTTTACGCAGAAGGTCTAGCACAGAAATCAAATACAAAGATGGGGGCGCAATGACGACCTCTAAGAGCAAAGTAAGATACTTTGGCGGGATGAGTGTCAAGGGAGGACTGACCAACGGACGGGTCAATGGTGGCCTCATTCAGTGATTTGACCAAAGCCCGTTTGCTTTCAACATTGGACGGGTTCATTTTGAAGTTACCGCCGACGAAAAACTTTCGAGAAGGCATAGTGCACCAGTTGACTATATGACAGTAGTTGAAATATCCTTCGGAGTTCGAACTGCACCTTGCCGCTGTCGTACTCAACTCGTCGCAAGCGTTATCAACAGAATGTCCATGTTTGATAAATTAAGGAAGGGTGCGGAGAAAGCGGGGATGCAAGCCACCGCATTCATTAAGGAGGGTGGATCTCGAGCAGCATCTGAGTCTCGTGGCTTCGTTCAAGGATTCAGCTTACCTGGTGAATCTGAGAAGGCAGCAAAGATTTTAGAAAGCTTTCTCGGTATGCCTGTTTCGACTCTCATTGAAATGCATCCTGATGCATCATACGCCCAAATCCATGGTCAGCCGATCCAAATCGCCCAGAATCAGCCCTGAACTCCATCCCGAAAGCGGTTTTGCAGCGTGCACGAGGTGTGCTAGTCCTGTAACTCCTTTTTCTGACCATTAGTTTATAACAAAATTCTCAGGTCTTGCGGTGTTTCAAGTGCTTAAGGCAGGATTCGTCTTCTCCGGCAAAGCAGGGTCTGGTCTGGTCATCGCTCGCTTACCAGATGGTTCATGGTCTGCGCCATCGTGCATTGCTACTGGAGGTCTCGGTTGGGGATTACAAATTGGGGCAGACATCACAGACTTTGTTGTTGTTCTGAACTCCGAAGACGCTGTCAAAGCATTTTCTTTGGGAGGAAATGTTACGGTCGGGGGTAATATTAGTGCGGCGGCCGGTCCATTGGGCACAGGAGGGAGTGTGCAGGCAAGCTTGGCTCACCCAGCACCAATGTTTTCGTATTCAAAATCAAAGGGTATGCATTAATTGCTTTCGGGAGGAGTCGATTATTTAACTCCTTATTAAGGTCTATTCGCGGGTTTGTCGCTTGAAGGCACCGTCCTTATTGAACGAAAGGATGCCAATCGTGACTTTTACGGGTCGCCCATTCCCGCACGAGATATTCTCGGTGGCCGCGTTCCCCCACCGGAGATCGCTAGCAGGCTATATGAGATCATTGAGGTATCTTTTCATCCTTTATCTCTGTATTTTCTCTGTCTATACGTCCGTGATCTTCTTTTCAGGCTGCCGAAGGACTCGATGAGTCTGGGTTTCCAGATTCGGCATACGTCCCATCATCAACCGGTGAACATATTCCTGTTCAGACTGCGATGAACACTGGTGTTGGAACTGCTCATCCGAGCGCCGCTTCTGTGAAAGGTTACGACACCCAGGGGCAGACGGTATTCG
Organism: Gomphus bonarii; assembly: GCA_003316585.1. Classification (NCBI taxonomy): domain Eukaryota; kingdom Fungi; phylum Basidiomycota; class Agaricomycetes; order Gomphales; family Gomphaceae; genus Gomphus; species Gomphus bonarii. Next base: position 10,108 of record QFEC01009487.1, read on the forward strand.
ACGCTGAAGGACGCCATTAATGATAGGAAATATCTTGCATGCCAATGAATTGTACGACTCGAATTTCACCAATGATTTGTACTGAGGCTCTGTTTCATGTTATTTATCAATGCAATCGTGGACGTATAATTTACTCCACGCATAATTTCATAGTTTTTCTTGCCCATAGCCGTCTTACACATATCGTTGCGATATTTATCTCGCTCGGAGCATCTCGCTCGGAACATGTCGCCCTAACTCATTTATACTTTCGAACTTGGTACATGATGATATGATACATTGTAACTACAATAAAAGGCTTGGTTGCTTATCTGTTGGACACGCATCAGGCTCTTCAGACATCATAAGCTATTCTAGCACCAATCCAGGCAAATGGATAATTGTGCTGGTAGAAATTGCAAACCGAGGCGCGCTGTGCGATACGTGGTATCGTTGCGTATGATCCGCCAATCTCAAGATCCAATATTCAGCTGACATGGATAACTATGAGATGAATCACTCACAATGACTTGATGCCTCTGGTCAAAGAAATCCATGGAATATCTGAACGAAAAGTAAATTCAAATTACCAAAATTGCTATCGTAGCACGCACCCAGGATATAATTCCGAGGACACAAAGCCTTCATGTTTGTCAAATTTCGTGCTAGTCCATTCCCACACGCCTCCATTGTGTCCCTTTCCTCCGTCCTTTCTCCCAGTCGTCGCCCTATCCAACGACTCATGTCGGACGCCGTCAACTCAAGCAAGTAAGTCACTCACGGCATGGGATGCCAATGGCGAAATCCAATGTTCTCTCCACCAAAAAACCCACTCTGAAACCTTTCCCAGAATGCCCGCAGCTCTGACCAAGTTGGGATTCTACCACCCTTCACTCTCGCATAAGCGGAGAGATCATCATAGCTGGTTTGCACAGGCCAGTGTTGTGCCACATTGAGTCCGACAGGGCCATATAATGTACGGACAAATACTTGACCGTCTGATTGGACCCAACTTGCAGGCATCGCGACTTGGTTCTTTCCTTGATTCTGGTCAGGATTCGACCAATACGCGAAAAATTCTCCGTTGGTTACTGGTCTCCAGGATATCTTGAACTCTGCTACCAGTACTTCTCGCTGGGGGTGCTCATTGTCCCATCCAAAGGCATGTCTTGAATCCAAGGAAACAGTGCAATCATCTGTTTCCAAATCATTATGTCCAATAGTAATAGTTTGTGGTCCAAGCTTGACAACAGGGCCAGTAGGTGACTCATAGAAACTCCTGTATTCGGTGTCCCATTCACGAGACAGTAAATCGAATGATGGACGTGCAAAGCACGGAGGCGGGAGTGTGCCGGTGCCAGCACGTTGTATGAGCATATACAACAAGGTCTAGGAGGCACAATAAGAGCGAGATATGCAACGACGACGGAGGAGTCACCTCTGCATGAAAACCCTCATGCTCATAAGTCATAAATAAAACTCTGGCAGTCTTCCTATCTATGTGACGTTTTCCAGACTTCAGGTCTGAATATAGATCGACGAGTCGCCGTCGTACTCTTCACCGCAACAATCAAATTGGTATCGTTACGTTCGGAGAGCCACCGTGATGCTCACCTGTCGCGGAAATCCAAGATTTCCTCAAGGGTAGGCCACTCCGAGTCCTCGTCAGGAACCTCAGAATGTGGCTACATTACTAAATGAGCGAGATAGATCGCTGTTTCAGTCCATTTCACGTACGTGACATTGTGTAGGGTCGTCAACGTGAGGATCAATACCACGCTTCGTTGTTCTGATTAGAATCTATGTATGTAAAGAGCTGTGAGGACTAGACTCACTTCAAATATATACTTGTAATTCTCTGGTTCAGTGTTTGGTTCCTTCAACAACTTGGAGAGATGAATATCCAAAAATCTGGTAAAACCTACACTGTGAAATGATATGAACTGAGCTTAAGTGAGCAAGCGACGCACGCTGGAATATGTCCCAGATAAAAGAGACATTTGTGTCGCAAATCGATGGGTTTCTCATGCAGCATCGACGGGGGTATCATCCCCATGGTGATTAAATCCCATGCTTTCCACAGCTCCTGCCATTCCTCAATGGTAGGAGCATTGAACGGACTGCGGAGATCCTGAGGTTGTTGAGACAATATGAGAACGTCGCCTGAACTTTCGGGTGATACAGCAGCCACGGTTTCGGATGTTAGTGGGAAATGGAAGGGGGGACGCTCGAGAAGAAAAAGGCTGTATAGACCACGTGGGTCAGTCCACTTTTGAATCACGCGAAGATTTGATGCAGAAAAGAGCGAGTTAATATCTTCAGTGGAGTACTATAAACGGGGTTATCATGGTAGAAAGTCACCGTAATATCCAACGTTACACACCTTGTGACTGACTTCGATGTTAACCAACTCTCCGTCAACAAAGTTGACAATATTTTCTGTGCCGTCTCTGTCGCTGGAGGGAATTTTGATAGTTTGCGGACCTATAGATTTATAATAAGCTTCATGGCGACCTAAAGGAAATGAAAATTAGATAGATCAATGATATGCTCAAGACTGAACGGATGGATAATTACGTTTTGCGTCGTTGTACAAGCTGACGTATTCCCATTTGCTCTCGACAAATAAAGATTTATCTCCCAGAGCTTTCCCTGCGCCTGTATGTTTTTGAGATGAGAGGAGACGCCATAAATGAAGAATATCTCAACCTAGTAAACCGTTCATTATGAAGGCTCTCGTGATACCCTTGCCATCATCGTATGCTCTTTCTACTAGTTCTTTACCGTTGTCGCCGTCCAAACCAAGCAGCAGTGTATCCCCGGATCCGGGACTTAGAGGGAGTTGCGAAAGAAATACAGCCATACCTGGACGAGAGAAATTACCTAGAGAGGAGCCTAGAAATAGAATATGAAGAGGAGGGGTATCCAGCTTAAGCTTGTCCAACGTGTATTCAAATACAGACGCAGATGGAGAGGGTAGGGTGGTTTCTGTGCCTCTTGAAGGTGATTCAGAATTGGATCCAGACCCTGTGGAGTCGGGACTCGCATCTACAAAATTTGCAGAAGTACGCTCCATCTTTCGGCCCCTGTCATCCAATGCTGCATTCCCAGCTTGATCAGCAGTCCTCAGCTTGTTTAGTCCTCCTTGTTTGATGAATTGTATGCCTGTGAATTTGACTCGTACGAATGCACCACATAAAATAGATGTAGGAAAGCAGACCTCCTTCATAAGTTCCCCACATACCACGAGCTGCTACTTTTCCTGAAAGCTCTTCCCCTAAAGCACCGTAATGATTTCCGGAGACTTTGTCCTGCGCATCATGTGCACTGTCCAATGTGATTTGATAGAGAGTGCGCACAAGCTCGCGCCGTTCCAGATCAAGGGCGTAATAGGTGATTGGTGGGACGCTGGTATATATCTTTGTCTCTTCAACAAGAGCTGCCAAGTTGCCCAACAGGTGGGAAGTCTTGCGAAGGGCACTGTAGACATTCGCGAGAGGTGAGCCGCATGACGTCAAGAATAAGCGCGATGCCGGCGTCCAAATAGCGCTTCGAACGCAGTGCAGTGTGGCCAGGCCGGCGCTAACAACAAACTCACCCAGCACCGAGTTCGAGGACAACCTCGCCATCGACAGGACCCCTTTCACCATGCATGACGCTCACGATCTCTGAGCCCTTTTCTTTGAGAATCGCTTCCTCAGTCGGGAACAAATAATATTCATCTGCGTCGGTCGTGATGACATCGTAGAGCCTCAGACCACGCTCGTCGTACAGCAAGAGCGTAGGCAGTGACTTCTGACCAGTGGTCTGCTTGAGCCCAGACACAATGGCGGAACGAAGAGAGGCAGCAGAAGTCGTGTCCGTAGTCCCCGATTCAAGGCGGACGTCGATGATCTTCGGGCGAGTTGGGCGATTTCCTTGTGCCATGAGTGAGAAATGTGGAACTACAGGTATGTTTTAAATAAGACGGCTAACGCAGATGACCCGAACCAGGGGCCGCTGACCCTCCTGAGCAGAGTCTATGCGACCTTAATTGATCTTACCACTTCTCCATTGGAGCGCTAGTTATATGCAGGGAAAACGAAGGCAGATACAATGATCCTATCCTATAACACTATTCTAGTCTCCCTATTTCCCCCATCCGAACAACCTCTTTTTAAAATCTCGTGCTACTTCAAATTTCCCCTGATGCGGCTGTACAAGGAACTTCCAAGCCCAGAGCCCTTCATTTAGCCTTTGATGGTGTCTATATCTGTCTATATCTCTTTTATCTAACAGCATTGGCCCGTCCCCCGGTGCATGAACGGCCTCCCACGTGGATGATGCGGGCAGGGTCAGACCATATTTAGGGCACAAACGCATCTCCGACTTCACCATTGCGGTAATTTACCATAGCAATTATAAATTCTGAAGCCAGATGTCACTGAACGTACTTACATCTGCCTATAGACAGCTGACCGGGAAACACGTGCAACTTTACTCAATTACGTCAATTCATGCGTAATATTAAATAATGCAAGTTTGCTGGCATGCGATTTATTCGCTGTCCACATGGATTCAATTTTACACAAGGTACATCTACATCATGGTCCGAATTTTGACATCCCATGCCCCCGTGACTTTAATGTAAACGATCAGGTCTCTGATTGGTCCTACACTTTCATATAAAGAATTTAAATCCATTTATACTTTACTAAGTCGATGCCTTCCTGGTTTCTTGTGGCAATATTTCACCCTGAAGAATCTTTTGCCCTGCTTCAGTAGTGTCTCGTTTACCCAGCATCTGCCAGGGAGAATCGGGTGAGTCGAGAATAACTTGAATTTCTAACTTCGCCATCCACACCTTTCCTCGAGTAACTTTAGCGAAGCCTGGAAAAATAATGCAATTTACTACTCAAACCACAGCAAATGGAGTAAATGCACCTAAAACTTGGTCCTTCCAAGGTATTTTGTCTTGTGTAGGGTCATCAGATGGTTGCGAGTCCGAATTAATCACAGGAGATGAAGAGACATGGGATTTCCCACCATCCCCTGGTTGTGTAATAGACGCTATGTATGTATCCGGCGTTAATGTATAAGGTACCCACCCGTCCCAGTATCACCTTGTTGAGGTTCAGAGCCGGGTTTAGTTGGAACGGGCGTTTCCAATGGCACGAGAGTTTCGCTGCGTCCAGATCCAGGGTCGGCGATAATATCCTAATAAATTAGAGTTAGGTCAATTTGGAAGGTGAAAGCTGATCAAAGGTTACCTGTTCTTGCTTTGGAGGCGCAGGAGAAGCTTCAGTTTCTGATGATGAAGGGGCAGACATGGTTGCTGCAAGAGGTAGTAGCCAGTAATATAAGTAATTCATAATCCACAGACGTCACTTACATCCAAGCATGTCCTCAACATGACGTCACTTCAATGGTAACTGTTTGGTAATCCGTTTGACATTTGTTTCGGTTAACACCGCCAGTTGTCTAAGAACTAAACATGAATTGACACTCAGTTCAAGGTGTGATTCATCTTCCCGCCACCTTCCAATGTCAGGGAAATATCCTATCACAAGATTTTTATCTGCCAAGGAGAGGTCTAATGTACCTCCTCCTTCTGGGCGTGCAAGACGGGCTATGACAGAACCTTCTTTGTTTCGGCAGGAATCAAACGTTTTGAGGCCAGTTATGACACGCTGTTCTTTGCAGTCGCAATGGGGTAGCGACTTCCTCACGAGTGCGGCTGCAAAACGGGAGTTCGAATTCAAACGCCAGTGGCTGGAAGCGAAATGTGAAGATACCCAGGAGGCGGACGATCGGGCGGAGATAGAGGCAAGACTGCAACGCCAAGAATATGCTCAAAGAGAGATGGAAGAAGAGTCTGACCCAGATTTAGTCACTTGGGATAAGAATGATCCAGAAAATCCGCAAAACCGTGAGTTCTCCTCAAACAGCATGAAGCATTATTAAGTTGGTTCAGTTTCATTTATACGCAAGGTCTGGACTAGCGGGTTGTGTTGTCTGCTAACTATCAATGTTACATTCGCCTCCTCGGCCCCATCTTCTGCTGTGAGACCAATTGCAGAAGCTTTTGGAGTTTCCCTAGAAGCTGCCGTATTGATTACGTCAATTTTTCTTTGTGGCTAGTAAATATTCTTTGTCATGCTGGTGGACAGCGCCTCATTACCCTAGCGTTGCCGGTCCAATAATATGGGCACCGACATCAGAGTCGGTACTCTCCACTGTCACTCTTTCGTAGCTGACTTAATTTTTCAATTTTATCATCAGACTATTAGGTCGTCGTCCTGTCTTCGTAGGAACTCTCGTAGTCAGTTTATTTTAACCAGGAGCCGCCAAATTGTTTTAAATTCCGTCAAAGGTGTATACTCTGTTCCAACTTGGGCCAGCCTTGGGGAAAAACTTTACTACAATAATTGTTACGCGCTTCTTCTCAGGTCTCTTTGCTGCTGCCCCCTTAACGAAGTGAGTAAAGTCATATATATATATCCTGCATTGAATCATAATGGAAGACAGTTCTGGCGGCGTGATGGTAGACCTGTGGGGCCCTGTACAACGAGGGGTAAGCCATTGTTTAAAGCCAAGGAAGATCGACTTGTTACCATTGGAATAAACAGACTGCCATGGCGCTTTTTTCGGGCAGGTATGTATCATACTTATTACTCTGGCACAGGCTTCTTGTGAATTAATGTCACTTTAGTGTCTTTTTAGGTCCTGTTCTTGGCCCCATCGGTGAGCCTGTGTTGTTGATTCCTTTGAGGCCTCTTTTCCAACATATATGCTACAGTGGGAGGTTTTGTTGTCGACTCTGATTTAGGATGGCGTTGGGTATTTTGGATAATGATGATATGTGTGTCCCTGTCCGCATTATTTACATACTGGGCTGCTCACAAGTTGTGATTAATCAGTCGCTGGCATCTGTTGGTTGATTATCGCGACGTCGTTACCAGAAACCTATGGTCCCATTATACTTGCCAAACGTGCTCGTCGCTTACGCAGGCAAGAACCCGAGAAGTATGGAAATAAGTATTCTGCCTCGGAACACATGAACTTCAGTCCAAAGGCACTACTTGAACGCACCGTCTTCCGCCCATTCATCATGCTCGCGTTAGAGTAGGCATCAAAATCACTGTTTTCCATCATTGTTTCACAATGCCTTACAGGCCTATACTCGTTTTGGTAACCATATACCTATCTATGTGAGTCCGAAATGTCATTGCGACGATTTCAATGCTAAGATGACATTTCTTAATGCAGGATTTACGGATGTAAGTCTGAGCCCTTCCACGTGCTAGCGTGAAGTTATGCCGATACTTTGCTTCAGTATTGTATGCTCTTTTCAGTGTATTCCCTATAATTGTAAGAATTCTGCATTTAATTCTACGGGTAGCATGACTTGGTTGATTGCAGTGGCAACAATTCCGAGGACTTAACGAAGGAGAAGGAGGTCTTATATTCATCGGGGTAGGAATCGGTACCTCCATAGGTGCTGCACTCAGCATATGTACGTTTGTTCGGCTGCATTTGGATCAATTCTTTTACCCTATTACAGATACTCAACGAGGTTATTCCGAACTTGTCCGCAAATGGCACGGAACGCCGCCACCAGAAGAGAGACTTCTTGGCGCAATGCTTGCAGGTCCATGCCTCATCCTTGGCATATTTTGGCTTGGGTGGACAGGTGGCAAGTCAACTAAATTTTAAGAAACTTGTACTTTGATGGTTTGATATTCTCATCCAGCCTTTCCCGTGATACCATGGTATGTGCCAGCATTGTCAACAGTTCCCATCGGAATATCCTTCACGTTAATATTCATCTCGTATTTGGTAAGTCTCAAAAGAGAGATTTCTCTTGCGTATTGCGTCACTCACCTCCTTCTAGAGCTATATCGTTGACACCTACTTGTATACAATCCTTGAACTGAACGTTTTCTTCGTATCGCTTATCATATTTGGATAGGTTATTCGCCGCATCTGCTCTTGCTGCTAGCACAATTTTCAGGAGTGCAGTGGGGGCAGCTTTCCGTGCGTCCTTTCTGTACCACCTCATGCTAGCTACATTACCAACAAAGTCTATATAGCTCTATTCACGACACAGATGTTTCGAGCCCTTCACGTGCAGTGGGCCTGCACTCTTATTGGCTGTGTATCCTGTTTGATGATGCCTATCCCATTTATCTTCCATAAATTTGGCACGAAGATCAGGGAAAGGAGCAGATTTGCGCCTTGTGAAGTGAGCCGCTTTTCACTGCTCAAACCCTGGATTGGATCGACATCTCATTATTCAGGATCTTAAAATCAAAGACATTGTAGCCCAGGAGGAGAGGAAGGAGAAGGATGGAGAAATGAGTGGGGAGGCTAGTGTAGATGGTCCTTCTGGCGTGCTCTAATTGATCAGTAATAAATTTTCCATACGCCATGGGGAACGTTGAATATATTTTAGGTTTTCACAAGTTGTGTACAGCAAGAACCACACCTGGGCACCTTTTCCATCGTGATGAACTCACAATAGTACCACTCGACCATACATACTTTTTTTCCACAAGTTCTCCCATCGAATGTTACCTTGCACGGATCCCCGACTCCGACGAAGGAGGAGGTTGTTCTGTGGAAGCCCAACTGACGGATTATGCACTGTTAATGATGTATACAATGATGGTTTAGGTACCCCTTTGGGGTTTCCAGTTGTACTTCCCGTCTTGTGTTTATGATCAGGTCGTATTACGAGAGACTTGAGGTTGTATTACTTTAGATAGTTCATTTCAACTATCCCTGCATCTAACTCACCTTGAGGCTCATTCATACTACAAATCATAGATGGGTGGGAAAGCTTATTACTCGTCCACAAGTATACATAAGGGCATGATTAGAACTAGAATACTTCACTTTCTCATGTTTTCATCAAATGTTTGTATCCAACTAGTTATTCTCCATCAGGTTCTCTCCATACGGCTCCAACCTTAGGGAGGAGCGTGCCGCCAAAGGTTTATTGATGATTTATAGAAAGGCTGCGTGACAACTGACATTGTGACACGAGGACAGCGCGGTTAGTAGATTATTTAATCGATTATGGCTGCCCTTCGGTTCAGATTGGCTCAGGCAGTCAGAGCTACTCAACCGCCTCCGTACGTTATTGTCGCAGGCGCCAGTGTTGCACTGACTTGTGCTGCAGAATTCCGCTTGCCAAAGCATGGGGCGCGGCGTATAATTCTACACCCTCCAAGCCGCTCATTGATCTTTCGCAAGGTGTCCCAGGAATTCCTCCTCCTCAGGAGCTACTGGATGCCGTCGCCGATGCATCCAACAACCCACAGAATTGTGGCTATGGGCCCATGAATGGGGAGTTGGCCATGCGGAACGCATTGGTGGAAGAAATGAAGACAGTTTATGGAGCCAAGTCTGATATTAATTGCGACGACGTGTCATTAACGGCGGGGTGCAACATGAGTTTCATGGCTGTAGCGATGACGCTTGCTGAGCCTGGCGACGAAGTGATTCTTCCTGTGCCTTGGTAGAAAATAATTCCCATGTCTTCCACGCCCGATTCTGGAGCTTAGTTCTTCTTACCGCAGGTATTTCAATCATCAGTGAAGTCATACGCTCTTTGGTTGGAATGATCGCTCACATCGAGTTGCCAATAATGGTGTCAGAATGACTTTACAAATGCTCGGCGTTCGAGTCGTTCCACTCTTGTGCCACGCTTCCAAAGGGTTCCTTCCCTCCGTCTCGGACTGCACAGAGTTAATTACTGCGCGTACTAGAGCTATAGTTCTCATCACTCCCAATAACCCGGTCCGTGTCAAGTCATCTTTTTTTGCTTCTTCTTTGACTTCGAATTTCCAGACAGGTGCTGTATTTTCTCCAGAAGTGCTGTCATCCTTTGCAAGACTGGCAAAAGAGCGGGGGATCGCTCTCGTTGTCGACGAGACCTATCGGGATCTGATTCCATCAGGGGCACCTCACAAACTTTTCAGCCCACTCGGGCTCTCCGAGACCGACTGGGAATGGAGAACAAATTTCATACATCTATTTTCGTTTTCAAAGAGCTACTGTGTCCCGGGGCACCGACTCGGGGCCATAATAGCATCACCGATCTTCCTTGACCAAGTCAATACCGTTTTGGATTGCATGCAGGCAAGAATATTCATTTACTCTCACAGCGTGCACGCTCACACCTGTGTGCCAGATCTGTCCGCCGAGACCTATTCAGGTTGCGCTTTCGCAGCTTCTGCCGAAGCTTCGTCCCTTCATACGTGCGACTGCCCAATCCCTGATAAGACGTCACGAACTGTTCCGGTCCATACTTCCGCGAGGATGGACTGTTGGTTCCCAGGGTGGTTACTACGCCTTTGTCCGGCACCCCTTTGAAGGGGTATCTGCTCTCGACGTGAGCATGAAGCTCGCAAAAGACATAGGCATCGTAACCTTGCCTGCATCTTTCTTTGGGCTATGGAATCACGCCCAGGAACCACACGCAGGGAAAAATGAAAGCGATAGGTGGATCAGATTTTCCATTGCTAATGTTAATGAGGAGAGCTTGCAAAAGGTGGGTGAAAGATTGATAGAGTGCGAGCGAGTTTTTCGGGTCTTGGGACAGAGTACTGTCGACTTGTAGATCTAGAGATCCTAGAGATACATGGTACGATTATAATATTGAAACTTTGCATGAACGTTTGCATGAACGTTCCATCTCTGCATCCAACGGCATTCCGACCCTTTTACTTCTCTGTTTATAGCAATCCATCATATCGACAGTTCATCTCAATGAATCAAATGTTCTTATCGCGGCTCAAACTTCTTAATCGACCAATAATTTGAGTCCGCGTTTGTGGCGTGGGAAATCAACAGAAATTCTTCACACGCTCAAGACTCGACTGTGTACTAATGAACGTGGCATCCAGCTACATGGACACCGTCTCTGGGGAGAGGTTATATGAAGACGACACGTCCATAGGATCAAGCAGGCCTGGCTCGCCGAGTTCCATGTCAGACCAACTGTCCGAGTCCAATTATCAGACAACTGATGACCCCAAATCTGCCGCTGATGGGGTTCCTATTCCCGCAGCGAGGGAAGAAGAAGAGCTCGTGGAAGAGAAGAACAGCAGCGAACGAGAAGTTGCGGCTGCTCTGGAAGAGTGGGAGCCTGTCCCGGGGCTCTTGTCAACACGGAGAGTGTCGCCCTCGCACCTGGCTCGGACCTTGGACTCCGAGTCAGCGTCGGCTCTCAGTAAGGACTCCGAGTCCGCGTCGGCTCCCACGAAGGAGTCCGAGTCAGCGTCGACTCCCACTAAGGGCGCCGAGGTGAACGGAAACGGGGGGCGACTCGAGAATGAGCTGGAAGCCAATCGATTGTCAATATCTGGATCCGGGTCTCAAGGTTCCCAAAAAAATACAACGAATAGTCGTCTTCCACCGAGTCATCAGGGTCTTCCGCAGCCATCACCACTTCGTCGAGAGCCTGCGGCTTTGCCATCCTCCGAGCCAACTTCTTCTGTTACCAATCACTCCGAGACGAATGGAAACGGCAACAGGGAATTCCTAAATGAGCAACGGCAAGCTGCTCTTGATCATGTTTCATCCTCTGAGTCTCCTAGTTTAGCGAACAATCACCCAACTCAGCCTCATCCCTCAGGGTCGGGACGAGGCATGCCACAAGTTTCAGAGCAGCAGAAAGATATTTCGTTGGCAAGTGTTCAAGCAGCACAGCCATCGTCGCAGGTTCATGACGACGACGTCTCGTCCGTCGACTCGGGGCATGTGCGCCCTTCTCTCCACAGTGTGTCTCCCCCTTGTATCTTCATTCCCGCCTCACCGGCAGGTTCATGCATGTACTAAAATTCGCCATTCACACACGCAGTGACTGCGCAAGAATTCTTCGAAGCTAAAACGATCATCCTCGACCTGCTAGGGTGGGGCGTCCCCTCGGAGTACCTGCTGCGCTGCGGTCTTGCGCGCGAAGCGATATATTACACATTCACCGAGCTGAACCTGCGGTATTTATAAGTTTCGAGAGTTTTGAATGCGGTCTTGATTTTTGACTTTGTTCTTTTTGGGGCGCTGTGCGCGTCTACTGTTGTGTTAGATTGCCGAATGACTTTAATACCGATGGGATCGTCCCGTACGGACCTCCGCCACACTATATGGTGCCTCGGTAGCGAAAAGGGAATGGGATCTACGTGTTAAACTATTTAATTCGCACGTGATCCAGTCTCGTTTCGAGAGGCACTCGAGCGTTCTTCTTGGTCGCTTAGTATGCCGCGTACGCATACCTTGGCGCTCTCGTGGTTCGCAAAGCAGTGCGGGACACGGAAGATCTGTGGAGAATGTATACCCGAGGCACATGCTGCGATGATAATGCGAGCATTACATATCTGTCTTTAACACATTGCACGCTATACGCGACCTTGTACACTGCTATGCACCCCCACCCTTGCCGTATAATTTGTCGCTGTAATGATGAAGGGACCCATCATGCGTCGACAATCACACGCAGGAACTTCTATTTCTGTCTGGCATGGCCATCACATGTATATAAAATCGTGTGAAAAAAGCCTGAACTCGCACAAAAGGGGCAGCCTGGGTCGCAAAGTTTCCATTGTGCCGGCGCGCGAAGCCACGGCCCCAGCACGACAGCTGTTCTGTTTCTCTCTCGCCCCCCTATTCCGGACACTTTAACAGATTTGCAGCGTCTGAATGACGCACACGCGCGCTCCGGTGCGGAAGCAGGGGCGTTTGTACGCCGCTGTACCTACATATGCTACCGTGCTTCTCGGATGAGGGGGGAGATCTAGGTCCGAAACTGGATCATGAGTGTGCTTTGGCATACCTTGCATCCATATCAGCATTGCAAGTTGTGTTCCAGCCATCGGTGGGTGTGAATGTGCACAGCTCATGGTGAGGCGTCAGCGTGGGCATTGTGATATATATGTAACTATGGGATGATGTACAATGGATATCATCTCCTGTTCGTTCACCCTCCCTCGGCTTCCAAAGTCCCAGCTCGGCGACTCAACTGCAGACCGCGGTGCGATTGGCGGCGCCACGCCGGGATCATATGAACGAGTGAAAGAACCTGCAGACTGAGCTGATAAGCGGTGAGCCAGGGATTCGCCTAAATTTGAATAGTGAATCTGTGAACAATGATAGATTTCAATTGTGAAACAAGATGAGGGCGACCCGGATCCTGTAGAGCTGGGCGCCTTGGCATCTGCATCAGGTGTGAGATCCCAATTCATAGGAGATTGACACGTCGATAGGGACCATGAGGTGGATCGGGATCGGGAAGGGGTGCGCATGGCAGGAGGGATTGAGGAGTCGATGGTGGAGAGCAAGGGTTCAGCCATCACGCCATAGCGTGCCATCGCTGCTCTGGTGGGGGAGAGATCAAGGACGTTCAGATAGAGCGGATGCTACTGCCGAATGGGGGCTACGCACCTGCCACAGCCGTACCTGATTTCCGAGCAGAGAGGATCAGAATCCATGGAGGGAATGTCTATCGCGAGTGGCAGGGGACCCTCGCTGAGCACTGACTCGGGGGATGCGCCTTGTCGCTGGGGAAGGCATATCAATCGCAGGTGATTCGCTGCAAGGGTCCCATCTGGCCACATCCGGGGGAACACACGCCCCGGAAGACGCGTGCGCGATGGGGCCGATGGGGCGCATACCTTCACCCACTATTAACCACCGTGTCTAGGTGCGGGAAACTGGCACTGGGCGACCAGTGTCGTGCACGGGAAACGCAATCGACGGATGCTCTGAGGACGATAGGCATCAGGAGCAAGCTCCATTTCCAACTGCGCTGGTTCGCCGGGAGCGGCGCCACACCCTGGCCCTGGGCTCGGTGATTACGGACGAGATTCGAAACGCCAAGCGCGGCAACTAAGTAGAGCAGCAGCATGCTCGTCCGCGATGGGATCGCGTAGATGCACGTGCGGAAGGGTCCCAAACGAGCACAAACCGACGAACGCGGCTGGTGCTGATCCCGGGCGATATCTACGCCAAATCTATATATACACGAACAATTGTGAATATATCAGGAAAACTCTAAGTCGGGTGATCGGATAGCCCGTCTGGGGACGAGCAGCTCTCTCTCTCTCGTCTCATTTGCAGAGATCAGCGATGGCGCCGCATGCCCTATATTTGAAGCGAGACGTGCGATTCCCCTTTGGGGTGCTCTTCAATGTAGATGGTCGCCGGCTATATATAGAGGACAGACTTCTGTCTGCGAGCGTGCCAATCTTGGCTGTGGTCGCGCCAGTGCCAGACAGCTTCTCGTGTGATAGCAAGGCGTGTCCCGGGAGATCATACTGAGGGAGAGGCGGCGGGCCCCCTGGCAGCGCGACGTGCCTGGCGAGATCCGAAACATCACGTGACTGGCACCGCACAAGCTCTGCCGGGACCAAGTTTGGGCGGAGCCGGGCTGGCCGCCCGACGGGCGCCAAGGGTGAGGTAACCAACAAAAGGAAATCTGGCTTCCGCTTTGAGCACCGAACGAAGTCTGTCTGTATCCCTTATATATCCTTTTGTCCCGTTTCGTTGCGCTTTTTTTCCCCACTCGCCTCCCTCATACGCCCAATACAGCGATATGGCCTTCCGCAGACAGCCCTCTAATCCAAATCCGTACCCGTTTGCAGCCTCGCCTCCCCAGCCAGCACAGCCCGCGTCCCCTGCGGACGACCCCGCAAATCCAACGCCTCCGGCGAGCAGGAAGCGCGCCCGTGCTGCTAGCGATGTCGGCGATGGCACATCCACCGCAGGCGGTGCGTCGCACCCGCTCCTCTTCGTCCCCTCTCCCCTGCTTGCTCACTCTCCTCCCCAGACCCCTTTCACCACGAAAACGGCTCTGATGCGTCAGAAGCCTCCGACGACGGCGGTGGCAAGCCTGACAAAAAGGCGGGGCGCCGCAAAATCAAGATCGAGTTCATCCAGGACAAGTCGCGACGGCACATCACCTTCAGCAAGCGCAAGGCTGGCATCATGAAAAAGGTATACTTTTTCTCCTTTTTTGCTGCTTTCCTTTTCCGGCCCCTCCCCTGCCTATTCCAGACCGCGAAGCTCCTCCAGCTCGCGGTTCCCTAATCGGGCTCGATCTTTCCACTATCCGATCATTCACTGACGCGGCCCTCCAGGCTTACGAGCTCTCCACCCTCACCGGGACCCAGGTCCTCCTCCTCGTCGTCTCTGAGACTGGTCTCGTCTACACCTTCACCACCGCCAAGCTCCAGCCCCTCGTCACCCAGCCCGAGGGCAAGAACCTTATCCAAGCTTGTCTCAACGCTCCCCACGGCGCGATGCCCTCTTCCATCCCCGTGGGCGCTCCCCTCGGCCGTAGCGCTCCAGGCAGCGCCAACAACGCGGGCGGCATCGGCATCGGCGGTGGGCCCGCGGGCGGCGGGCGCAACAACGTACCGGGCGGCCTCGCCATCTCCGGCGGCGAGAAGGACCCAGACCCAGACCACCAGGATGACGACGGCCGCGACGACGACGGCGTTGCCCGTGCCCAGGCGCAGGCGCAAGCACAGGCGCAGGCTCAGACCCGCCGCCCCAGCAACGCCTCCGCGTCCGACGACCTCAAGTCGCCCACCCAGGCCCACCGCAAGCCCTCCATCTCCTCCCAGGCTGGGCCCGGCGCACCCAACCCAGGTGCTGCTGCGTCCCAAGCGCAGGGCCAGCCCGGCTCTGCCTCGCCCACCTCTCCACACCCCCTCGGCGCGCTCCCCCCGATGCACTCGCACCATGCCGCGCACTATTCATACACCGCGCCCGTCGGCCTAGGGAACGTCGGCGTGCAGATCGATCCGAATATGTATGCCCAACATTCGCATTACGCAATGCAGGGTGCCGCGCAGGGAGCCCAGGGAGCCCAGGGGCCCCAAGGCGGGCAGCCGGCGTACATGGGCGGCGGCGGGGGACACTGGAGTCCAACCACCCAGGCTGGATACGCGAGGAGGTAGGCGGAGACGCTTTCTCAAATGTCGCACTGCGCGCCTCTGCGCTTCGAGGACGGGCCTTGCGCCAAGGCCCGCCGCACACCGTCTTCCCTTCTCTGCGGTCCTCGACCACACTTACGACAACCTTACGCCCTCGTCTCACCTCCGATTGTGTCCATGCCATGTATGCTCTACCTGTCTTCGCCTTTTTGCCTCTCGCCTACACTTCCACACTGACCACTCTTCCCCATTCTCCTCCCCACACACCCCCATCATGTACAATAATCCCCCACTCCGCGGCTCAACCCCGCACATCCTCGCCATGTCCCGCTGACCTGACATGCCTGCCTTCTTTCCATCCACCGTCTCGTTTCCTTCTTGCCTGATCTGCTTGCGTTACTTCTTTGCGTTGCGTACTGTCGTCGCGTGAATTTAAAGTGATAGTTTAGTGAAATAAATGTCGCATGTCGTGGAGTCAGTTGTTTCTTTTCATTGTCTTTTTTTTTTCTTTTTTGGTTTCTTTCTATCTCTTTCTTTTTTGTATATAGCTATAGCGCTCTGGTTGGGTGTATCGTGCAGGTGAATGAGAATGAGAATGAAGAAATCAAACATGGGATATGGAATGTGAATTTTAGAATGGGTGATTAAGAGGGGGATGTATTTATGCGTATGTAGGTTGACCGAAAGATGTGTACATGGCAACGCGCAGGCGGCGTTTAGCAGGGACACGTCTGGTCATGCTGGCGATTCGAACCTCAACCAGGGCATGCATGCAGCAAGCTTATTGTGCTTGTATGTGATGTGCGGGCTTGTCGTACATGTGAAGGAACATTGCTGTAATGATATTGTCATCGAAATTCAATGACCGTTATGGTGACAAGCCTGCCGTCGACTGCACAAAAACATGTCACGTGCGCGCATTAATAAAACACAAATAAATGAAATAAATAATAAAGGTTGCGAAATTCGAGGGGACCGAGGACGCATGGGAGGATGCAAACCGGTACAAACTCCAGTAGTCTAGAATAAAGGTTTCCCTTCTCAGTAGTGGCCCTCGACACAACACCGCTCACACGCTTGAAATATTGCAATATAAAGTAAGCGAATAAACAGGCATTATTATGTAAATGACTCATAAAATAAGAAATTTGCAATATAATTAGTCACAGGACAACTTCAGTGAGACCAGCACATAATCTATGACTAAGGAGAACTCCACTCATATTAGGTATGTCTTTATTCTAATATGTTGTAAGATGTATGATACATGATGTAGATATGATGTGAGAGTAATATTTTCTGGACCTAGACTTGTAGCCTAGATTGTTCTAGACTAATTGTGATGTGACTTGGACTAGAACCTTAACTTGGAATTGACTTCATTTGAATATTGTTATTTTACAAAGAAGAGGCAAAGGCCTTTATATACAAAATCCTAGGCAACAATGTACTATAATGTAAGAGGAGAGCTGGGTCAGTTGAATGACAAAGCATGGGAGTTAGGAATATTAAAGGAGAGATTATAGAGAAATGATAAAGCAAGAACTGCCCTCTGTAAGGGCAACCCCTGTAGTGTTTGCCAAGGTTACTGAAGTTGCATGACTGAAGCTAGCAAGGGGGAAATCCTAAGTATATTAGACTGGGTACATAGAAGTGGAATCTCACCTAGCAAGGGGGAAATCCTAAGAGGAAAACTTAGGGTCCCTTGCTAGTGAGCTATGCAACCTATATACCCATTGTCCGCTTCCTACTTCCTCAGCATACCTTACCCCTCGATTGGGCCTGAAGGTATGATGTCCCCAGAATCCACATCTGGCGCTATGGCACCTGAGCTGATGCCCTGGGCTCTCGGTTCAGTATGTCTTGTATCCGGACTGAGGTTGTGAGGGTGACACTATTGACAAGGTCACGACAATATGATACTCCAATATTCAATGAGCTGATAAGGGGGCTTTCCACCTGGTGTAGCTGTAATCCTCAGTTTATACAAAGGTTACTAGCAATAAATACATAGAAAGCCCACCTGGTGTAGCTATAATCCTCAGAGATCAAGCTGAGGGGTAACTGTTACACCAGTCGCACTTATATACCCTAGTGGAAAGTCATGGAAGGTGATAGAAGGTGATGGAAGGTGATAGAAGGTGATAGAAAGTGATAGAAGGTCCTGGAAAGTTATGGAAGATGATGGAAAATTGTTCCAGAAGGTTGTGGAAAGTTATAGAAGAACATAAATGAGAAACAACAACTGACAGTGACCTCCAACTGAACCCTGACATCACCCCCTATGAGGGCGATGCTATTGACAAGGTCACAACAACAAGATACTCTGATATTTAGTGAGC
>QFEC01009495.1:0-10214 GCA_003316585.1 Gomphus bonarii
GGCGTTTAAAAAATTTGAACACCAGATCACCTCATGCAATGATTTCAAGATAATTTAGGGCTACACAGTTGCTCGACTTCGGCCTGTGATAGCAGACGCGTCTCTGCCTGGCCGACCTGTCGCATGGCTTGGAATGCTTGCCAATAAAGTCTGGGAGACCCGCAGAGTTCGACTTTTGGTGTACGTCGTGAGTATCTACCCTCTTCGGCAGCTATCAATGCTTCATCTTCCTTCACTAAATCTTGTGAACGTGTAGCTATTGTCAAGGTCAGAATTTGGTTGGGCGAAATTTATAAAAGTCCCAAAATACCTTTCACAGACTTGCTACCGAAAATGGATCCACTTGAGAATTGAAATGAAGGGGTAGGCATTTCCTCCTCCAGAAAATGCGAGTCTGAGTCGATGGGGGAATAGGTTTTGGTGTTTGAGAATTTCATACTCTTTAGATGGTCGTAGTTGTGGTGAGAAGATTGTTTCTACCCACTCCCTCATCTTCATTTTTTTATATGACAGCCATCTGGAACTTCCGAGTGCCAAACATCCGAACCGAGAGCCCTCAGTGTTCCGAGACACCACACAGAGAGAGCCTGAAGACCTCGTTCTTCCGGAAATCCGAAACGGTCCCGAAACAGTCCCGAGACCTTGACTCAGGACCTGCATCATCATGGTTGCGACGACTTAGCAGTGGAAGCTCAGTCTGAAAACATAGATGGTAATCTAGGAGTTAAGGTAAGTGCCCAGCACCGTTTAAAAACATCCGGTGACAACCATCTGTGTCCTGGAACCGTCATATTGATTTTTCATTGTCTGTGATAGTAATATATACGAGTTTCAGGCTTCGAACCAGGAGTGCCGTCACTAAATTTCAAATGTTCAAATCTGCCATCATTGGATCAATGGACTCAGACCAATCGCTGGCTCAGGGATAATCACTTTGCTGATTAGTTTAAGATCTGATGTCGAGAGGTGATTACAATAACGCGAACCTATGCAAAATGTTGATAAAGTCACGGCTGTGAATTGAAATGCCTCCCATCATGATCAACAATATCAACAGTTTCTGCGTTCCATGACTACCGAGATTCCAGCCATCATTTCTCGGTGATTTGGATGGACGTAACCAGAGTGCCCACAACTAATTTAAGCTTGGATCATATTTGCGAGATACGATCGAACCAGAAGTCTCGGAGGTTATAGGATATCTACACCATGCGTGACAGATTATAGAAAGAGTATGCGCATGAAATAGGCCAGTGCTTGCCATTAAGTACCACTCAGGATGGAGACGAAGTATGACAGGTCAAGAAAAAGAACGCCCCTTCAAGTTAGTATCCCGTCAGTACACAGAAAGAATACAAAATGGAGCCTTGGATTTACAAGTACAACGAGAGATAAGATGTACAAAAGGAGCGTGTAGCACTAGAAGGTCAAGAAAGGACTGTGACGATGCTTGCTATGAGCATATAATTCGCTGAGACATCTCGGATTCGGGTGTGACTGAAACAAGGCTGGAAAACCCTCGCACCGCATACACTTCACCAGGAGTCGACATCGGTGTCTGAATCCGAGCCGAATGAAGTGAACCTGGAAAAGAGGCCACAGAACAAAGCAGAAACTAGTCGAGGTGTCAGCAGGCAGATAAGGTATGTGCTGAAGAGGCTGGCGGGTTGGGTGAAGAGGGATAGACTCACTTGAAGCAGTTATTGCACCCAGGCAGCCTTCGGTTGGCTCCTCGTCGGGTTTGGATTTATCCCAGACATTTTCTTGCCCTCGTTCAACAGATTCGTCATCTGAGATATCAGCGTAGGACTCTCTCCTCAGGACCATTCTATATATAAATGCAAGGGTCAATAAGTTTTATACTTTCGTAGATACAAGTTAGACGCGTACACTGCATCGTGTACTCCCCCGCCTTTTTCATTCAACTCTGAGAAGGGAAGCGACACTGTACGTATTCCAAGGGAGCCCAGTAATTGCGAGACCTTCAGGAGTGTGTCCTGATTCGAAGCTGTGGATGTAGGCATTGTTGCTGGGGTTGAGGGAGCCGGGCTTAGAAGGGCAAGACTTGGGGATACTAGAAGGATGGACGTCAAGTGCAATCTGAATGGTAAATTAAAGATAATTAGTCATTGATGTATCTTTCGAGTGTGTCAAATTTCTCCCACCCTTCGACGCGAATGAATTGCCAACCCTCCTCCTGATCACGGTCAACACTACCAAAGGTCCCATAGCTAATTGCAGAGTCACGTTTTGAGGATCTTGCAAAGAGTTCGCTCATTTCTCCCGAGGAACGACCTCTTTCCCTCGATCCCTCCTGCACACGATCGAGGACACTCTTCAATCTACGAGCCTCACCGTCTGCCATGAGTGCTGGATCATACAGCATAATATGTCCGTCGATCGGGACCAGGGCTCTAGAGAGAGGAGTGTATGATGATGGACCTTGTTTTGGAATGAGTTGGCTGATTGAATTTATCGAAGCTCGAGGAGAATAAGTCACGGAACTGGGAATAGCCGAGGTGTTAGTGGTGGATGTGTCGGGTTCGGTGATGCGGACAAGAAGTGTCGTCGTGGCTCGTGGAGGTTTGGGAGGAAGCTGTGCGGACAGAGGCATTTGGCATTCTCGCTGCTTTCCTTGCCTACCTAGGTCGACAGATTTTGTAGGTCGGGATAACACGGACCAGAGGTACTCTAAACCTTTGTTGTTTGTGCACGACGAGAGACGGGTAATAAGGAGCGTCGGGGAAAGAACAAGAATATCGGCTGGACATTGCGAAAAACAAAGGTGTTCGGTAATTGCTAACGGAAGAAAGCAAGGTGCATACATGGAGAAAACCGAGGCCCTTCATCTTCTGTATCTGTGGAGACGGTCGTCTCCTCATTTTCTACCAGCGTTCCTTCGGATGACTGGGATTTCGCACTGGTAGGGGATGTGGTTGGCCATCTTACAACCTCCACACCAGCATTTTCTAACAAGCTGAACAGGGCGTTTGTATGCTCGGGAGGACCCTGGTCCAACTGACATGTACCAGAGAGCGACGCATCGTCTGAAGAAGTGCGAGGTAATGCTGGTGGTACTTCTATGACCCTAGTGCCGTGAACCAAGGCAGCGCTTTGTGGGAATAACGCATGAGGTCGTGCATGGGCGCTAGCTTTCTCCCTAGCAGTACCATGGGCAGTGCCGTTCAGGCGAGTTGCGTATAGATCAGCTAGAAATGATGAACGATTCAGAGACGGCCCGAAAGGGTAGGATGGTGGACGAGGAGCTGATACTCTGTGTACGATGATCCCATGGGACTCCAAAAGGAGGGCAAGATGGTCCAACTGGAGGCTAGGTTCGGGGTAAGAAGCGACAGCGACTTCGGCCAGAGCATCCCAGTTATTCTGGACGTCGACTTGGACGACCTCCTCAGCCACAGAAGGAAGCCCATGCGACATTTGTTGGGAATAATAGGGCTGTCCAGCAGTCATTGCAGTCCGAGGTGTGTTTTGTGGTAGAGGAAGGACGGTGGAAGGACGTTCAAAGCGCGGTGGACGATATTTGGCTGGTCAATGGACCTGATTGATATAAAAGGTACGTAACTTTTTCTGCGGCTATAGAGTATGCCGCCCAGGCTAAAGCAGCGAGAAATTTGAACTAACAACTTGTATTGGCCTTTGAATAGGGCATATACAACCGTCCACGAGGAATGTACAAGGGTAGGGGTAATGAGAGCGGAGAATTCCAACTCGCTGCACAGCTAATTTGAGAACCTAACCGCGGCTGCAGACATCAATGATAAGTCTGTCATCTTTGCCGAGATCGACAGCTTCGGCTGCTGGCGATATATAAGTACCTATTCGACGGTAATTGGTTATGCCCGAATGATGCTCGTACTTATCAGGTGAGAATCGGGTTAATAACCTCAGGTGACTGGGAATACAACGGTATTCACGTCCATTCACTGTCTCTCATAGTATAACGCGGCGCCCCGATTTCAACGAAATAAGGAGTAAGTCTGATTACCGGACACCGACCTGATGGAAAACACAACTCGCCAAACGACGATACCAATTCATCATGCTTTAGTTCACACATGCTAAGCTGGGCTCCTTCGGAAGGAAGCACGAGGCCGATGGGTAACGAAAAAGCAGAAGTTCACTTTCCCAGCGACGACAGCTTGAGGACCGCAAAGCAGGCAGAGAAGCAGGCCTGACAGCCAACGAGAAGAGGTACGAAATCTAAGCGGTTCGGGTAATGAGCACGCATGATATTTTCTTCCCCGTGGTTCTCTCTTTCTGGAGTTGTTCGTTCCTACATGACCAGGACCGCGAGCTTTAGCCAGTTTAACTGGTCTGCCATTGCGAGCTCAGGAGTTCAAAAAATATACAATCCGAAGAAATTTATAGAGTTGAGGCAAAGTGATTCTGGGAGTGTAGTGGAAGTGGATATCATTTGCTGACATCGAAGCGAAAGGCCGACACCACAAAGGTAGAGGGATGGCGTCTACCAATGGCTGTGACTACAAGACACAAGATCAGAATTAGATAAATCGGAAGAAGCTAAAATTGTCAGTATGGTCGTTCAACACTGCGGCTGTCTCTTCCGACACCGACGGCTCCATTGGGTGGGGGTGTATTCCCAGATTTACAGTTTTGTGAATGTTCTGAGTGAAAGCCAGCGCCGACAGAATAAAAGCACCGCTGTCATAACAGTAAGGTTATAGTATTTGGTCTAAATCTAAGTATGCTTTCTTCGTGACGCGTACTCTCGCGTGGCTATATTATTCTTGCCTTTCCTGTGAAAGTTGGCTGTGTCACCTAGGGCCTTGAGAAGAGTAAGTAATAAGATAGGTTATGTGGAAGGTGTTCGACGGCTACGTCGTAAAGGGCGAAGATGTCAGGTGGAGGCTCGGAGAGGCAGGTCAAGATGCAGAAATCCTCGTTGTCAGAAAAGCCAGTGGAAGTTGGAAGGACTTCAAGTCTGAGGAGCCACCACCACACCGCGATGAGCAGCTTACGGGTGTAGAGACAGATGGGCCTAAGACTAGGGCCGGGCCTATTGACAGCCGCGCGTGTTCAGGAAAAAATTTGGGAAGTAAGAAGTGAAAAAGATGGAGAAGCCCGCCGGAAGCAGAGGAATCGGTCTACAAGAATTCATCGGCACTAAGGCCGAAAAGCTAGAAGCTGCGAAGCCAACAAGGGAAAAAGAGGAGCGTGAGGCTGAGAAGATGGAATGGGTCAACGAGCACATATCTGCTGAGGATAGAGGTCGTTCTGTGTGGGTTTAGCTCAGTGCCTGGGGAGGCAGTCAACGGCTGGAAAGTGAGCCCCGCAAAGAGTGACAGAGGAAGAAACGCATGTTCGAGTCTTTTCGCAGATGCTAAGCTGAGGGGTCAAGGCTTAAAGCATGAGCTTTATATCGGACTTAGCTGAAATGCTAGTGCGCATAGTGGATATGATAAAACAGGATTCGTCCTTATGGCTGGGACCATACAGACCGAAATGACTGTGGGGGTCGAGAGGGATGGCAATTTGAACACCAACACCAACACAATGCACAACAATGCGTACATCTACAGACAATTCGATGATAATGATAACGTTGGGAATGTCAAGATCAAACCTCGGGGAAAATCTTCGTGACCACATGATAACAAAATTAGGTAGAACATGCTGCAGGAAAAAAAAAAAAAGAACTGATTCAACATGCAGTGCAATGACAATCTGATTAAAATATTCAGCAATGCAGTAGGATACAGTAACAGTATGACCACGTACGGGTGATTAGGATTCACCCACAACGTCGTCCACATACTTTGAAGACAAAAAGTTAGGAACAAGAATAGCACAGTTCAGGGTGTAGGTCGAATGAGTATGTGTAAATGGCGTCCTTAGTCAAAACCGGACGATGGGATTCTTCGATTCTTCTAGGGAAATCGCTGGGTGATTACGAACATGGGTTACAATGTAGCAACTTGGGGGCCTGTCTGAGCACTTGATGAAAATGAGTTTCGGGAGGGGCTATGAGTTAGAAGCATGGTGACCAGGATGCGATTTTATTGATCGGAGTTCAAGCGCCGTAAACAAAGTTGAACACTTGCCTCCTTTTAGGCGTCACTATCCATGCACCTACGTCGAGAGCTACTCTTGGACAGCAGCTTCATCAGAGTTCAATACGGACACCCCATTACTTTATCACCCAGATGACATGCACGTATCGGAAAGTGCACCCCTAGGGTCTCTGGCCCTACGCCCACGTTTTCCCAACACCAGCAACATCTTGTGGAAGGGAGAATCTCAGACGTGGTGGTTTTCAAGTCGCAATAGATGGAAATAGAATCACTACCATCCAAATGGTTCAGGGACTGTCAGTAGGTTAGGCATGGCAAGTCTGAAAAAATTGGCACGCCTCTACCCTCGATATCATCTCTGCGACAATGAACCACCAGCGACGCCTACCTCCCTTTTTCTTACTTCCTTCGCTGACGCGAATGTCGGCATACTGGAAAAGTTCTTTCATTACCCGTATCTCCATTTTGCCAACCTAGAATGAAGCATTATTCCTTGTATTATCAGCCCAGGCCAGTTTTCATTAAAACGCCGGGACGTGCAGCTAGAGGGCCAAAGACACGCACCATACATAAATAACCTCCATCCCTACCACGTAGTCGTTGGTCTCTTCCTTTATCAAGACAAATCTTATCTCAAGCCCACAAAAGTGACCTTCCCTCGACTTGTCCATTTTTCACTACCGCAGATAAGAGGAGTTTTGCCTGTCAACATCACAATCGGCCGAAGAGCTCACCTTCCATAGCGAAAGCCACTGTGACCCATAAACTCAATTTTTTACATGACCCACTCGTTGGTGTCAACTCTTCAAATCTCGACTCTTTTCAAAGTTTTTGAGACACGTCCAAGATCGTCCAGTGGTCCCTTCCGGTGGCTCAGCCAACCCTTGCTTCGCGCAACGCCCACAGTGCTAATCCTTCGTCCTAAAGCCTATGCGAAGAAAACAAGCTGATGCAGACCAGTAGAATCGATTACTGCAGGATTTGAGTTGACGATGAACAGCGACCCAATTAACCGCAGCCTTAGCTCATCATTTTGCGCAATGGTGCCTAAGGGCACTGTCGCGCAGAACAAACGAAGCACAAGTGCGGATGGCTTCGTACCAATTTGACGTACGGACGTGGGGCGGTCAGAAGTGTGGAGACCACGGTCCACTTGCAGAGGTCACTTGACGCCCGTGGCGGTGGGCCCCCAATACCGCAGAGCCAACATTTTCTAACATCAAGATACTGGCTACATACCTGCCATCCTCGGGCTTCAATGGCGAAAGTTCAGGGTTATCTCTATTCTGGATCGATAAGCTCTATTGTATCGATGAAGTTTGAAACTATTTCTTATTTTCCAGTCATCCCACAAACACAATCTTGAATTTCTATTACTCACGAACTTATGGATCACCCTGCACTTTGTGTTTTTATAGTCGGGACTTTGCTTTTGTGTTAGCAGAGAAAGGAATGTGCGGGACCAACCCAGGTAGCTGTATGTGCCAATTCTATAACTGTGTCCTACACTCATGCTTACCGCTTTACTCAGGTTCTTCTTTATGCCATATATTGTCTGATTGCGACCAATATGTTGCTGCGCAATGTTTAGCTAATGATGATGTATGATGTCTTGCAATTTCGCAGTCTGAGTGTCTGGTGATTCTCCGTAAGGTTTGCCTTTGTGGTTCTTAACGTTTGGTGGTACAATTGTATCTTTGGGACCAATAAGTGTGCGTCTTGTAATCCATTGGTCGCTACTCTTACTATTATACGTATCAACATATCATCCTCGTCATACAGGCTCATCTTGGAATGTACAATCATAGTTTACAGTAATATGTGATTGAAGACCTTATGGTGCCCATGGTGCTTTGGTTATTATTGAACATCGCTCGGCCCAAGATTCGACGGACGTGTTACATTCGTTCCTTCTTCGAAGAATATCAATATATCATTGGGGACGTTTTAAGTTCCTTGCCATACGTCCCTGATCTACATTACCCTACCACCATGTAGTCCATGCTGACTGTTTCAGCCAGAGCGTTCGTTGATTAGTGCAATCTATTCAATTGCGAGTATATATTTTGCAGCACCTTTGTCCCGGGTTAGTGGTTTCACGGTCACCTCGGGGATTCATCTTGAAGTTTGTGCTGAAAAATGAATCATCTGATTGTGTGGAGATGTACGTACCGCCATGCATTGTGCATTGTGCATTGTACTACTATTCTAATTTTCCTTTTTCTGCATACCCAGGGTCAAGGATGAAGCACGGGAGGCGTATCGTTCACCATGGTCAGTGTGACTCGATTATCCGAGCCCCACCTAAGAATGGGAGACATGCGTTGAAGAATGTTGTATAGCTCTCTGAGGAATGACACCTTGAGGAGGCACATCATCAGCAGAATTCATCGTGTGCGTGACTGACGCATAGGTGAAAGAGGACTGTATTGATACTTCATCACGTTTTGTAGTGGACTTTTCGCTGTCTTGCACTTGGTCACCGAGGTTACAATAAATTCCATGCACATTGTGTATATGGAAGTACGTAGCTACCACATTCATCAGATAGCGATATTTAGTTTTGTGGTTTTGTTATCTTTATTTTTATTCTTATTTTATAAATTTTTTAATGTACACACGTCCATATTTAGTCAACAATTATGTTGAAGACTCTGATACATGCTGTTTTGATTCTGCATGATGTCTGTTGGATATAAATACCATATTTTGATTACAAGTGAATCGGAAAGGTCAGAAGGGGCTAATAACACGGCATGGTTTGTAATGTTTTATGAATGGCAAAATACTAATCTGGAATAAGGCATATTATTTATTCAGTAATCATATTGAAATCCTGATATATACTATTTTGGTCCTGTGGAATGCTTGTATTGGATATATAATGCTGAGTAAGCCTGAGGGCCACTCTAAGAGTTTTTGCACTAGTGGAGATGCCCCTCAGTGTTGTTAGATCCCAGATCACCTCCAACAAATCTCCACATTAGCACCCTTAGTCATCCACCTCCACATCATGTCTGAGCCATACTCACCCCTCCATTGCACTCTGTACTCTCAGATCCCCTCCGAGCTCCTCACACGATATCCACACACCACACTCCATCCTATCATCCTCACCATGTCATCACTCCGACACACAGACCTCCATGTCACCCCTTCCATCATTTTCTAGTATGTTCCATAGTTCCACATGACCCCCTCTCTTGTTTAGCACCCCTGCATCCTAATGTAGTTCTCTTCCCACATTTGGACAACCTTGTTCCACATTAATCCTATGCTCCAAATGTATTTAAACCTCCATGTATTCATAGCTAGTTCCCTAGTTTGAATATTGATTTAGTCTCCTCCTAGTTACCTCTGTGAACTCACTCTGCAACTTCACTCTGCAACTTCACTCTGTAACACCTCCATAAATACAAGGACAAGACAATGTAAGAGGGTGCAACACATAAGTTGAAGCCAAGTCCTTTTGACTCCATACCCTGATTTGACTTCAACAGCTCAACCACTCCAGAAACCCTCTGGACAAGACATCATCAACTCTTGACTTAACAAGTGTCAAGTCTTGGGTCAAGGATGTTGTGTCTGGAAGGGTTCTAGAGTGGTCTAAGTTGTTGATGTCAAACTGGGGTATGGAGTTGTAAGGACTTGGCTTCAACTTATGTGTTACACCCTCTTATATCATCTTGTCCTTGTATTTATGGAGGTGTTGCAGAGTGAGGTTATGGAGTGAGTTCATGGAGATAGTGAGGAGGAGATTAAATTGATATTTAAACTAGAGAACTAGCTATAAAGACATGGAGGTTTATATACATTTGGAGGCATTACATCAAAATGGAACAGGGTCAATTGAATGTGGGAGGGAGACTACATTAGGGTATGGAAATACTACAAAGGGAAGTGTGACATGTGGAACTATGGAACATACTAGAAAATGATGCAAGGAATGATGGAGGTATGATGTGGAGGTCCATGTGTTGGAATGCTGACAGGGTGATGATGACTGAATGGAATGATTGTCAGGGGACCACCTGGTTCAAATCCCAAAATGATACTGAGCCAATCCACCCATACCAAGAACTACTGAGCCAAACTGTGCATTCAGACGATAAGTGCAGCAACAGTCACTTGGCCCAGATGTGAGGTATCCTGAACCAAGAG
>QFEC01009511.1:0-12337 GCA_003316585.1 Gomphus bonarii
GATATCATAAACAAGGTCACTGCTGCCAGGGCCAAACACTTTACAAAACTAGACATCCCCTGGGGATACAACAATGTGTACATAAAGGAAGGAGATGAGTGGAAGGCCGCCTTCTGAACCAACTGAGGTCTATATGAACCTCTGGTGATGTTCTTTGGTCTCACAAACAGCCCAGCCACCTTTCAAATGATGATGAATGAAATCTTCAGGGAGCTCATTGATGAGGGAGTTGTAGTGGTGTTCATAGATGATACACTTATCTTCACAGAATCCCTTGAAGCCTATCAAAAGACCTTGACATCCTTTGCTCCAACAACTTGTATCTTAAACTGGAGAAATGTGTATTTGAACAATGGGAGGTAGAGCACCTTGGACTTATACTCTCAGAAGGGAAGGTAGCAGGAGTATGTGACTGGCCAACCCCATACAATGTCACTGAGGTAAGATCCTTCCTTGGATTTGTCAACTTCTATTGTTGATTTGTGGGCAACTTCTCTCACATTGCCAAGCCCTTGAACAATCTCACCAAAGCCAATACACAATGGTCTTGGGTGCCAGATGGACCAGAGCAAGCTGCCTTTGATGAACTCAAAAACCTCATCACCTCTACCCCTATCCTTGTCCTTCAAGACCAGACCAAATGCTTCTGCCTAGAAACAGACACCTCAGCCTCAGAATATGCAACAGGTGCTGTATTATCTCAACTCTGCGATGATGGGAAGTGGACACCCACTGGCTTTGTCTCAAAGAGTCTTTCAGACACAGAGCACAACTATGCCATCCATTGTAGATCACCTCTCAAAGTATGCACACATCATTCCTACCACATCAGATGTAGACTCAGTAGGAATTGCCAGACTTTTCTGTGACCATGTTTGGAAGCTCCATAGACTACCAGAGGAAGCCATCAGTGACTGTGGCACTCAATTCATCTCCCAATTCATGCAAGAGTTAAACAAGCTCCTAGGTATCAAGGTTGTTGCCTCCACAGTCTACCACCTACAATCTGATGGCTAAACTGAAAGGGTCAACCAAGAGATTGAGAAATACCTCTGACCCTTTGTCAACCAGTGTCAAGATGACTGGTTAGATTGGATTTCTCTTGCTGAGTTTGCATACAACAATCAAATTCACTCTGCAATCAAGACTATTCCCTTCATGCTTGACAGTGGTCAACATCCAAGACTTGGACTAGAACCAACCTGAGAAACCCAATTGGAAGCACTGGACAAATTCACCACTCATATGGAAAAGGCCACTAATTGAGCTTGTTCTGCCCTGTCAAAGGCTGCAGATGACATGGCACAGTTCTATGACTTGCACCGCCAGGCTGCTCTCACATATAAGATCGGTGATAAGATCTGGCTAAATGTACAAAACATTACCACCACTTGCCTGATGAAGAAGTTGGATCATAAATGGTTGGGTCTTGATGCAGTGAACAGGGTTGTATTGTAGAATCCCTATGGCCTCCAACTCCCACCATCTTTTGGTTGCACCTAT
Organism: Gomphus bonarii; assembly: GCA_003316585.1. Taxonomy (NCBI): domain Eukaryota; kingdom Fungi; phylum Basidiomycota; class Agaricomycetes; order Gomphales; family Gomphaceae; genus Gomphus; species Gomphus bonarii. The sequence goes on from QFEC01009511.1 coordinate 1,504, forward strand.
CCTGTCTTCTCTGTCAACCTCCTACACCCCTACCAAGAGGATCCAATCCAAGAATGACATGCTCAACCCCCCCTTCCTCCTGTCATTCAAGATGGAGTCCCTGAGTATGAAGTTGAGAGGATCCTAGATAGCAGGGTCTACTGAGGATGACTAGAACACCTAGTCTGTTGGAAGGGTTATGGAACTGCAGATGATTCCTGGCTACCTGTGAAGGATGTCTCTGGAGCAAAGTCACTTGTTATGGAATTTCACCAACAAAACCCTGAAGCCCCACAATGCATATCAGCTACTCTATATGCCACCATCCCCTTTCAAACTCTAGAAAAGTTCACAGAAATTCCCAAGTGACACCTCTTTGATTGGATAGAAGGAAGGAACCTAGCATGTGACACTCTAATCCCAAAAATTATACAACATCCACTCTCTGTCTCCCCCCACCCACTGGAAAAACAAGCAATCTCTTCACTGCAACATGACCAGCCAATCCAGCCAACAGAGCCTTATTCCACTTGAATCCTACCCTATATCATTGCACTGGTCCATTGACCCAGAGGACATTAGACAAATTGAGAGACAACTCAAACTCCCAGCTCCACCCAAACCCATCTTCTCCATGCCCTGGCAAAAGAAACATCTCACTCGCCTACCCTATGAGGCTGGAGACATAATATTCCTTGGCTGAGATTCAATCCCCTGCGCATTTGAGGGATTCACTGGGAGGAGGACTTTCAACACCATAGGGGAGTAGGTGCGAGAGGCATCTTTCAAAATCTTTAGCAATCCCTTCAGTGCCCATGGCAATCACTACTCAGATCACAAGTTGCCCTCCAACTGAACCCTGGGGTGGAACTCAAGCAGAACCTGACCTGGACCCACTGTGAGGGCGACGCTATTGACAAGGTCACTACAACAAGATACTCCAATATTTAGTGAGCCAATAAGGGTAATTTCCACCTGGTGTAGCAGTAATCCTCAGTTTATACAAGGTTAATAGTAATAAATACATAGAGAGCCCCTGGTGTAGCGGTAATCCTCAGAGATCAAGCTGAGGGGTAACCATTACACCAGTCACACTTATATACCCTAGTGGAAAGTCACAGAAGGTCATGGAAGGTGATGGAAGGTGATGGAAGATTCTAGAAGGTGATAGAAAGTGGTAGAAGGTCCCAGAAAGTTGTAGAAGATAATGGAAAAGTATGGAAAGTTCCAGAAGGTGGTGGAAAGTTATAGAAGAACATAAACAGGAAACAACAACTGACAGCAATCTCCAACTGAACCCTGACACAGATCCATCAAGTGTCAACATGAGGGCATTGCAGGCAGTCACACAAGGGCATAGCAGGATGATTTAGTGCATGCAAGGATGGTTTGTGGTGGTGCACAGGTCCTGCCTACCTTGCATCAGTGTCAGGGCATACCTACCCATGCATAGCAGGGCCCAGGGATCTGCACAGTCTTAGCACAATATGGGTGTACATGGGTCCTCTGGGATATGCCTGGGGGTTGCTGGAAGGGTTCCAGAGACCTGTGGTAAATCTCTTGAGGTAGATACATGCATGATTCTGTGCATGGATCCACTTCAATGCTCTCTGTTTGAGCTGGAGGTCCCAGTGACAGTGGGGAAAGGGTGTTAGGGCAGCAGCTGCATGCATGTGGGGTATGCAGTCATCCATGAACTTATTGAATCCATTGCCAGGTTGTGGAGTAGCTAGGGGCATGAGAGTGAAGGGTTGGCCCTTAATGCCCATGTGATGTCCAAGGGACTATCAGGGGGTCCTTCATGGTGAGGCAGCTGCTGGGACAGTATACAAGTGTTAGGTACATGCTGAATGTACACATGCCACATCACATCATAAGTGGTTTGAGTGAGACCATGTGCATGCAGCCACACCATTGACACACCATGGGGGTCATACAGGTATATATGTGCAAGCTGCACCAATAGTGCATGCAGTGGTGCATGGTAGCACAAGCTCACATGTGCACCCTTCAGCCTGGCCACATGTGCAATGCTCCTGACATGTCACATGACCATATATACATATGCTGGGATGTGGCATAAGCATGCATGAGTGTGGAGGGCCTCCTGGGACTGATTTGGGGATCCCAGGGTGGATGCACATCTCCTGTAAAGTGCAGGATCATCATTGCTCACCTGGGAGTGAGTTGTGAGGTGGATGTGGCAGTGTTGACAGCATGTGATGCTACATGTCACACATGATGTCACTACATCATTGTCTGTGCCTGGGGTTTTGATGTAGGGGTATGACATGTGGAGCTCAGAGGTGGTGGTAACTGCACAGTCACACAGGAAGGGTTCCACTGTGGGGAGGCTGCACAAGTATGTGTGTCTGTAGGTTTGAGTAGCTGCTGGGGTGTGTGTGTTACTTGAGGCTCCTGGGACCCAATTGAGGGGCCTCCATAGGTGGTTTCACATCTCCTAAGATGCATGGAGTCATTGTCAGTCACTCAAGCAGGTTATGGACAGATACATTGGTGATGGTAGTGGGTGTCATTAGCAGCGAGCACATCACATGGCATGTCACACACATCAGCAGTGTCACCAGTTTGTCCAAAGGGCCTCCTGGAGGTTTGCAGTGCACAACAGGGAGTGGAGGAGCTGGGATGCTCAGCAGTTTATAGTATCATCCGAAAATGGTCCACTCTCTTACATTACCAAGCATGCCCAGCTATCACCGTTCCCTATTATAGGTACAAGTGTGACACTGGGACATCCCTCAGGTCATACAAGGAAGGAGGAAGGAGGGTGTGGGTTGTCATAGTCTCTGTATGAGGACATCCCTCATGTTCAAGGTGCACAGCCAGCCCCTCAGTCCTCTTTTAGGTGACCTTATTTTGATGTTAGGGCAACTCACACTAGCTCTACAGGCTTGCTGGGAGTTAAACCAGTGGGACACCACCCAGCTCTGGCCTGCTCCCCAGGCCTGACAAAGGGTCCCAGACCCTCTGCCTACACACAAGCCTCTACAGGCAACTGGTAAGGGGGTCCAAAAGAGAATAAGGTGAGGACCCCTTACCTAAGTAGCTGTCAGGGTTCAGTTGGAGATCGCTGTCTGTTGTTGTTTCCTGTTTATGTTCTTCTATAACTTTCCACCACCTTCCAGAACTTTCCATACTTTTCCATCATCTTCTACAACTTTCCGGGACCTTCTACCACTTTCTATCACCTTCTAGAATCTTCCAGAACCTTCCGTCACCTTCCATGACCTTCCGTGACTTTCCACTAGGGTATATAAGTGTGACTGGTGTAACGGTTACCCCTCAGCTTGATCTCTGAGGATTACCGCTACACCAGGTGGGGGCTCTATGTATTTATTACTAGTAACCTTGTATAAACTGAGGATTACCGCTACACCAGGTGGAAATTACCCTTATCAGCTCACTAAACATTGGAGTATCTTGTTGTTGTGACCTTGTCATTAGCGTCGCCTTCACAGTAGCCAGCTATATAGTTAGTGACCATGATGTGAGTAAGTCATGTCATGGTTAGTGAAACAAGGATTGTTAAGCCAAACAATACTATTTTTGATGATTTTTATGAAACTCATGAATTTTACAAGATGATTATAAGCCAAATTATTCAAGATTATTCAGTACAAACCTTCCATGGTATTATCAGGTGTATCCAACCTATTTGGCATGCATGTGTACACATACATCCATGTATTTGCGTATTTTTCAGCGATTATGATCCTATATGGCTAATGACTATAATCTGATGCTAAAGATAGTTCAAAATGATTTTTCTGGCATTTTTCCATATTTTTCCAATGTCATTTACAACATCAATTGTTATTTTGCCACTGTGTACACTCAAAGCAAAGCACTCACATGGAAGCATTTATGGGCACTTAAGGGCACTAAATCATCAAAGTACTTCTCTATCCATTATTCTTAATCCTATCAACTTCTATCCTTCAAGACTGATTCAAAACATCTCAATACACTTACTGTGTTAATTCCAGCCATACAATCACCAGAAAATTCGCTATTCAACATTTCCCCAATTAGGACAAATATAGGCACCTGAACATTCATGTATTTTCGTGGGACCACAATGAGCATGGCTACCAGCCTTATGAAAAACATTTATTTTTGAACATTAGGTTTCTAGTATGTACACTATTGTGTTTTATTATCCTTTTCTTTCCCCAATCCCTGTATGAATATTTTTCATGTATGATGTCATGTACACATCATCCACTCATGTATCCATGTTTCACTATTTTTCTTTGTCCCCTATTTGTACAGTATTTAGAGTAAATAATGTAAAAAGACAAAGTGAGCTGTTCTTAATCTTTGACTATTATTCTGTGAACTGAAAATCAATTTTATTGCAACTTTTCCCCACATTCTTAGGCTCTTAATTTTGTCAAGGATAGGTAAGGACTAAACTAAAGAATCAATGGAGGGAGGAAGGTAGCAATTAGAAGATATATATAAGGGAAAGAATAGACTTTAGTAGATAGGGGGCTGTCTCCTAACAACTACTTAGGCTGAAACTAAATACTAACACTGGACTATCAACAGCTGACTAAGAGTTAGCCAAGTCACAAGGGACAAGTGGTAAGGAGAAAAGATGAATTTTATTGTTTCAAAAGGGGGCAGGAAGGCCTCCTTTTATACTAATTTACAAGCTAATTAGTAAACTAAAATATCTCCTAACTATTTATAAAACAAGCCAATAGGATCACAGTTCCAGGGAGTCAGTCATGACAGAAAATCACATCATCTTATCTCAGAATCCAGGGTGTATACTGATTTCCAGGGTGTATCCCTAGAACTGTCTTTGTTCAATCAAAAGCTAGTGACTCATGCCATCTAAAACATAATGAGTCATTTCTAGGGTCACATGACAGGTATGAGGCACTGTTAAAATAGGAGTTTCAATAGTGAAACAGTCCCTGAGATATGATTTGAGTCTGTTCCTAGATAAACACCTTTATTTAGCAATAAAAATGGCCCTTTAGACTGGCTTCTGGTATGTGGTTCAGGGAAGAGGTAGTGCATGATCATGGAATATCACCCTAATATTTGTATAAGACAGGGATTGTCTCAGACCAATATTTGTGTGTTTCTATGGAGAAACCAAGAGTTTGGCTCTGGGCTTGAAATTGACTGTGGTCCGAGTATCTGGTGGTGGAGTTGTAAATTGAGGTCAAACCTTCGGTGGTGAACAATAGGAATTGAATTAAGGGTTAATGGGAGTATTAGGGAGTATTGTGAAGCACCAGAAAGGTTTTTAAAGACTTGAGGATGAATATTTGAATAGAAATTACCATAGTAATCAGCAATTAATTGCTAATATATTGAAAAAAGTGCTGTTACAATAAAGCTTGAGCCATGGCTGGGATGTCATGAGTTAGAGATGCACAGTGTACTGATGCTTCTGAAATAGTTATAAGAGTTCCAGCATGCATGTTGCTTTGAATACTACACCTCATAGATGATGAGGAGTGAGAGTTTGAATATACTGTTAAGTTCAAGGTTGAGGACATAATGTTTGAAGGTATACTGAGGGGTCTGAGCTGTTGAAGTTGAACCAAGATTGATGTGAGGGTATGGAGTCAAGGGGACTTGACTTCAACTAGTGTGTTGTGCCCTCCCACATCATCTTGTCCCTGATCCTAGAGAGGTTATAGAGAGAGGTTCAGAGGTAACAAGGGGGAGACTAGATCAATATATGAACTAGCAAACTAGCCACAAGGGTGGAGGTTTATGTGGAGGCCTTGTATTTAAAAAGAACAACATAGTCCAAATGCAGAAGAGATAATATAACAGACTATTACTACAAGAGAAGAGCATGTCATGTAACATAATTGAAGATGGCATAATTAGGTGATGTGGAGATCCATATGTCAGAGGTAACATGATGATGATGATGGAGGAGGGTGACATGTGCCCAGAGATCATGTGAGGACTTCAGGGTGAGCATGTTTGTGCAGCAATGCTTTGGAGGGTCAAGTTGGGGTTCAGTGTGACTTGGATGTGAATCAGAGGTGGATGACTAAGGGCACTAAGGTATATGATATCCATGATCTAATGGAGGGGATCTGGGATCCAACATCCTCATGTTCTCTGGAACAAGTACCATTTTCACAGAATATATCTAATACTTGATAGAAAGTCATAACAGTTTGTCAGAATATTGCAACATCTTTTCTCTTTTTCCTTTCTTTATTTTCCCTTGGTTCCCACATGTACTATACTATTGTTTCTCTTTTTTTCTTTTGTTCTTTTCTTTGTAACTATATAATATAAATTTTTCCTTCTATAACACGGTCACCCCTCAATTTGAGACAATCCGCCAGCCACGATATCTGAAAACATACAGTAAATGACATTATAGATCGTTGCAGTGTCGTCAAGGTACGTAAAAATGAGTATAGCTTATATATACTTTCCTCAAACATAAATTACCGGGTTCACGATGCCCTGTCCTCGTCCAATTCCGCAAGGAATGCAACCCACTGCTTCTTATCGATCACACCCTCGACTACCTGCGCGTCAGTATTCACAATACACAGACGATCTCCACAACTTACAAAATCCAGCATCATTATTCACAATAACATACCGCGCTCCTAGTTTCACGAAAAATTGCTGCACGAGTTCTAGAGGCGCATAAGTTGACACGGACAGCGGAGCCTATGTAGGAAATCGCATATAAAAGTGAAAGAGGAAAGTTTAGACATCGAGGAAAAAGACAGCGCGAAGGATGAAGAACACACATAGTCCATGTACACTGTAAAGTCGAACGGATCCAGACCGGTGGTGTACTCCCTGAATGAGGATACAGACGATGTGGTATCGCGCACTTGACCTCCTGCGGGTTGAAAGTGACAGATGGCGTCTGCATCATCTGCGACAATGGCTAAAGGGGACATGTATCAATAAGTCCAAATAGATACGGCGGGACGATCTGAAGCCCCAAGGCTCACTTAACGCATGTTCGAGCTCATTCACTCCAATATATCCAAGCACCTTCAAGCCTCCGCGCTCTTTTCTTAGGATCGGGAATCCTCCATCGTCATATCCGGATGATACTGCATCTTGCAGTTGGTCTCTGAGGCTCCTGACTGTGTTCGCTCGGTCCGTGCGGATGATGTCCACATCTCGGACGACCTGCATTATTCCGAATACGAATCGTGAGAATTACATGAAGGGCAGGTAAAACGGAATCATTTACAGCATGACAGGCCTGAAAACCACCCCATAGATGCTCCGATTTACCATCAAGGTATGGGAGTTGAGCAAGGCTTGATACAATCCCCATTAGATATCAATAACGAGAGGGATGTGTGAACTTACTCAATACAAAGCTCATAGATACTTCTAGGTTCGAGCGCATTAGCTATAGTTTTAGCCACAAGGACACCGAGCATCAGGGGTACGACATAAGTCAGGGTATCCGTCAGCTCAAACATGATCACGGCCAACGACACTGTAGTGCGCTAGATATGTAGACATGTAATCAAATTACGAAGCGTGAGAGTCTACAAAAGACCTTACAGTGACACCAGACAAAGCTGCCGCCGCTCCAACCTAGTACAAGAAAGAGTGAGAAGAGAACTTGACACGCGCCAAAGATGGGGTTCGTCGCATACCATCGCATACACACCCGGAATCACACAATTTTCGTCACCCTGACAGACGCTGAAGATAGCTGCCGTCGGATTTTTCCACTGCCAATACTGCACGAGCAGTCCGATAATCCTCCCGAAGCAGGCGCCCACCCCAAGGGTTGGTATAAATATGCCCGCAGGGATCCTGATGCCAAATGTGACGATGGTGAGCAGGCCTTTCACGACCATCGCGACACTGATCGCGTTGATGAGAGGACCGACATCGCCTGGGGAGTTGGGACAAAGACCTTCATGTGAGTCCCCTCGGTGGCATTCGGCGAAGAGATTGTATACTAGCTCACTCCCCCCGAGACGAGTATAGGGGTTGAGAAAGCATAATAGCGTTGTCACTAGAGTGACCTGTAGTGTAATCGTGGATAGTTACCCAAAGAAGTAAGATGCAAAAATGCTGGTACCAAGAGCACTTCGGAAACAGGATGGGTCCGAAACCAAGTCTTGCCTCGAATATTCTTGCTCCACCAATAATTCATCTTCGCGAAATAGGCCCCATACACGCCCTATAAAGCTCGGTTCATTCCATCTCTCGAAAATTGAAACAAAGGAACTTGCACCAAATACTCCAATCACAACGAAAAAGACGAGCTCAAACATATGCCATTCCTAATGCAATTTCAGTGGAGAATATAAAAAGTCTAACATAACCTATAAACCTTGTCATATGTGACTTGAAAGAGGACCAGTTTTCCCGTGCCAAAGGGATCCAGAAGACGCAATGTAACAGCTGCGACCATGGCACAAAAGAAGCTGTTGGCAGCTTTAGAGAGGGAAATGGTTTGCAAGACCAATTTTACCTTCTCCACATCACCTTTCAAAGGAACGTGAGCGTAGAGTACATCTCAGAAGAGATTTGAGCGAGAACAGACTTTGGCAGGAAAAAAATAGGAGACCTCCTCTAAACTAAACAAAACCCCGCCTATCGGTGAGCCAAAGGCGACAGCGACGCCCGCGGCACTGGCAGCACTGAGAATCTCACGACGCTTGCCTGAACATGAGGAAGTAAATGATTACACACAAAAATCCTTGATCACCTTACCTTCGTTGGTTTCATATTTCCAAAAGTACCGACTAACGATGTTTCCTACACATGTCGCTATGTGAACTAGGGGCCCTTCCTTTCCTGCACTCACCAGATTAACCTGAGCAGAATGCATCACAAAACGTAACTGAAATTATACCAAGGGATAACCCTGATGCAACAGAGAGTGCCAACGCTACGGCCTTCGTAAAAAGCGTGCGACCTCCGAGGTATCCATGGATCACAAACCCTTGGGTAATAAACATGGTAAACCATCATTAACATGAACAACGGTTCATATACCTGACAGTATTGTCTTGATTTCGGGAATCCCACTGCCGGCAGCCTATATAAATATATCAAGTTCAGTGACTGCATGTCACAGGAAAAGGTTTATTTACAAAATACATGACTTTGCGATTCCGTAATATCTTCTGATTTTCTTGAGAGAACGACGGTGAAAGTACCCCCGAGTCCTTCCTCCCTAAAAAGGATGTCGAGGCTGTCAAATGAATTGTTAACAACACCGACGAGAGTGCAAGTAGTAGCTTCACCACACATCAATTAGTTCACAAGCTAATAATGCAAGGACCACACCTACAGCTATTATGGTATAACATGTATAATCAATCGCCCAACCCTCAAACCCAAATTCAGACATGTGACTACCCTCGAAGAAATTTGCCCACGTCTGCCAATCTTTGCATACCGCCTCACCACTATCAAGGAAACCAACCGAAGTCTTGATTGATGTCGGACAACAAATTTTCCTGGCCTTCCACAAGCCTTGGGTGCAATGGCCCTCTTTGATATCAAATAGCCACTGCTCGCTTCGTACGATGAGAAAAGCCAAGAGAGCGGAAATTGAGCCGACTATGGTGACAACAACCCAGCCCAAGCTTCGATCCACTGCATTTCGTATGCGACCTCGGAGAGACTTTCGCTTGCGCAAACGGAAAATACGGTTTGAGTCTTTGATCTGTGGCGATCAGATCCGATCTACTTGAAAATAAAAAAATAAGGTCAAGTAGCTGTACTTACCGCATCATGAAGCCAGTCGATGGAACTGAAACTCGAATACCTGGTAATGTATGAGAGGATGGTCGGTATGACCTATGACATAACCCACCATACCCGTATACCGTTCGCATTCGTTGCGTCGTTGTCTTCTACAGAGCCTGCCATGTCTTCCTCCTCGAGTGGCGCGTCATAAGCAATGGGGCTATTCAGGCCAAAGGAGGAGCGAGAACGAATCAAGTGCGGAGACGATGGATTCGAACTGTGTTCTCTGAACGGCGGTCCTGAATTAGTCCCTAGTCGACCGATGGTGTATTTCGAGCCTGTCGAGGACGAAATCGAACTGTAAAGATTGAGATTGCCAGTTGAACTTCTGAGCAGCGCGGTCTGTTCCATGGGATCTTGCGAACCTTCCGAACTTCTGTCGATAGTTGAGCTTGTTCCAATGCGAAGGAGACGTTCTCTACGGCTCTGTAAGGACATGGGCGCAGCGAAAGGAGTCTGCAGGGGAAGTATTGTCAAGAACTGCGACTCCATGTTAGAGCTGTGGTCCGAGACCAAGTCGTCCTGATGGGTATTCAGGGCCACGAGCGGCGGGGATTCGAGGGTCACAGCCACCTCCGGCAATACATGGTGTGGCAGATCATTTGAAGGAACTGACATCTCAACTCAATGTCTTCGGTCATCTAACCCGCGTTTATCCGGTGAATGTCTTTGGCGCTTCACTTTTTACTCACTTTCCTTACCAAAAGTGAAGTGTTGGCAGGAAAAGTGAAATTGTCGCTTTCATGTTTCAGGCATAAACTTAATACAGAATCCTTCAAAGTGTAAACAACAACATCTGCCACTTTCTGAATTTATCTTACCCTTAAAATCTCGTAGGTCACTTTGTGTTGCTTTCCACTCACAATAGTCACTTTCCTGCTTATCCACATCACTTCTGATCCCATTTCAGTTTCACAATGGTAAAAAACTTTATGATAAAGAAATTACAAAAACAGTAGTCTCTCTCATATAATTATATCAGAGAATGTTTATGCTAAAGTATTCAATAATCATCAATATTGTGGATGAGACCTACTGTCATGATTTCTCCACTCCTCCCCTTTCTATTACTTGTTATTGGACTCTGCTA
>QFEC01009554.1:0-26093 GCA_003316585.1 Gomphus bonarii
GGCCTGGTTCCCATAGACATACACTGAGCCCAAACCCAAGTCACACTCCCTGGGATCTGCCATTGATGCAAGAAGCCTGGTCACTACACTTGGGAATGTCCTCTGTCATTTGACATTAGGACCATGAATTGAGAAGAATGGCTAGAGCTGCTACCAGAGTTGTTAGCACTGGCCAATATATTCAACACTCCATTGGCTGAGGCAGAGGGTGAGACCAAGATCGCAGAAGAATTAGAAGGGGAAGAAGAGGGTTTTGGAGTCCACAGTGGGTGAATAGTGCACCCCCACTGCCTGTACATAATCAGTTCTCCTGTTTAAATGTAGAAAATGAGATATCCACTGTTAATACCTACTGAACCAAGACTAAGATTGTCACACCAAAACCTGACACCACCTCTAAAACTCTAAAACCCCCTTGGGTATGGCTTCAAAAGTGGGAGAGGAAACTCCCAAAGAGATACATGCTAGTGGCTACCCCAAGCTCAAAATCTCTAATCCTCAAGGTAGAGATTCAAACAACTGACACTGTCGAGGTCAAATCAGGACCATGTCAGGGGATGACCTGTTTCAAGCCCCAAGCTGAAACAAACACAGCTCAGCCAGGAATGCACTGAGCAACCTGAGGTTTTCAGCAAGACCTTCAGAGCCTTCGGCACCTTTGGGCCAGCTAAACAGTTTGGCACTTACCCATGAAGTTCCTGAGCCAGGAGCTGAGATCTAAGGTGGGAAGCTGAGGACTGAGGGAGGGCTCAGAAGGGATCCACTCAACCGGAGGCTGAGTCACTTAGGCTGAGGAAAGATACCTTGGTTCAGGTCAATATCTATAAGGGCTAGGTTCCCAAACCTTGGTTTGGGTCCTGGGAGATCAGCTCCAGAGACACCTGGTATTTATAGGACCAGTGTGCATACCTTCAGGCCCAAGAGAAGGGTAAGGTATGCTGAGGAAGTAGAGCATGGACAATTGGTATATAGATCAGATGGCTCATTAGCAAGGGACCCTAAGCTTTCCTCTTAGGATTTCCCCCTTGCTAGCGCTGCATGACGTTCTGTAAGTCCAACAGGGGTTGCCCTTACAGACTAGCCCTTGTATATTGTGAGGCCACCAGACAGTTCATGAGCCCAAGATACATGGAACACCACTGCCTCACTGCCTGGAAGCTCCAGAGACCAATACCATTCTACAATGTAGATGAGTCCCCAAACAGGCCAGATCCATACAAGAGGTTGTGGACATGATCCTTTGAGTAGATGGACACACAGAAAGGACCACCTTTGCAGTCGCCAACTTAGGCAGCCAAGACCTCATCCTGGGGTTCACCTGGCTAGAAGAACATAATCCTGAGATTGACTGGCAGACCCAAAGGGTCAAGATGAGCCGATGCCCCACAAAGTGCTACACATGCCAAGCCAAGATCAAGCTGAGGAGTCACCACCACACCAGTCACAACCCTATTCCCTACTCTGGCACTTATTATATAATCAAGATGTGGATTCAAATAGGAAAATCATCAACCAAACCCTGACAGAGGGGTAAGGTATGTTGAGGAAGCAAGACATGGACAATGGGTATATAGGTCAGATAGCTCACTAGCAAGGGATCCTAGGTTTTCCTCTTAGGATTTCCTCCTTGCTAGCACTCTGTGATAATCTGCAAGTGAAACAGGGGTTGCCCTTACACTCATGGCATTTAACCAGTGTTCTAGCTAGTGTAATAGCAAGATGTATCTTTTTTTTTTTTTGCAAATCAACTACAAAAAATATATCAAAGTCAGTTATGAAAAATCCCCTGGTGCAAGAAGTTAATGTATGTCTTAGGATCCAACTGTAACTAATAATTTCATATGGTAACTTGATATATTCTAGCATTTGTGAACTATTCTGGGGCTAATAATTGTAGGTAACTACATTAAGCAACAAAACTGTTTGCATGTTTGGAAGTTTTGGATTGTGTATCTAATAGGAAATTCAATTTAATTTTCAAAATCATGAAAATATTATGACTCAAATCTTCATCTGACAGGATCTAATCATCTGAGCGCTTGTTCATTAATCTTACTTTGCAATGTGTAAGCTTTAGAGTTTCATACTGACAACAAACCTGATCTTTGATTGGGCCAGCACTGCCCAGGTTAGCACAGAGCTGTGTTTCAGCGCTAAATTGCACAGCCCTCAGTAAACCTGTGTATAACACCAGCACCCGCCTTCTGCCCTTCCAACCATCTCAATCCTTCACCCCCTCCTTCGCACCATGACTGCACAACCCACCTCATCATCATTGATAAACTTCAAAATTCAAGACAGCCAAATCTGTGAAACGCTTGTTGAACAATCTGGCCTATTCGAAGTGCTGAAACAGGTCATGTTCTCTGTTTCAGATTCCAAAGGAAATGTGAATATACAAATCGGTCAGTGGAATCATAACTTGTTCGAGCCATTCCTTCCACCCTGACAAAACATGTCCCTTGAAGGTATGAATAGTGAACACATACCAATGTCCTCAGGATCTTTGGATGATCCAGAGGTAGAATTGAGATTTTGGGGAACACAGTGTGCTAATGCCCAATAGCAGATACGAACCTATACGCGCGAGGATATCAACCTTCTTCAGACAATAAATTACTATCACGTCAATCTAATTCCTCGTTCTATCAACACAGTCGCAGTCAAGCTGCATAAAGCGCAACGACCTGATGGTCGGATGGTTCTTGTCAGAACCTTCCATGGGTTACCTTGTAAATTGAAGACATCTCTCGTCAGTCCCTTTCTTTCGAGACTCTTAACCGTGTTGAATCGTGTCGTAGTTTAAGCGAGACATCTCTTTGCGCAGAGATACCATGTGAGTTGCGGTTGGAGATTATGTAAATCCACAATTAATCTCTGTATTCGAAGGGATCCTTCGATATTGCAGCTGATTGGAGCCAGCAGACCCACACACAAAATCCCTTTCGAGGTATATCACATGCCAGGAGAAAATATGGAGAGTTTAGAGAGTTGGGTCACACGGACGGTGTCATCAAACCCCGTGGAGTTGATCTATGGCCTCTATGACATGGTTTGTGGTGTCAGATATGAAGCGGTATGATATTCATGTACCAGTTGGACCAGCGGACATCTATTCTGGTATGACATACTCAGTCGCTCATATAATTTCTGACAGTAATATTTGATGACTAGGCGTTGGCAGAATCTCAACTGTCGGGATCATTCGTATTCCCTTATTTGTTCATGGTAATGAATTGATACTCTGAATTTAATCTTCCTGAAATTCTCTAGTATGACAGCCTTTTCGTTACTGTGCAAAGGGGACATGATCGACACCAATGGAAATTGGTGTATGCTGGTGAAATATCAGGCGGAGACGGCCGCCCAATGGTAAGTTACCCTATTTTGCTGACAGCTGATCCCACGCATGTTCATAGATCACCGTAGTCTGTTAGCGATATTCTGATGAGCATGCAACGGAGCCTTCCGCTGTCAGTATTAGAAGTTATGCTAAGTACATTCTTGATATATGATTATCTGTCTATAGGCACGACGACTACGATACTGACCCTGTCTCCCGGTTGGTAACGTGCATGCTTTGCTCCCCATCCTGGACGTACATGACGGAAGACCTCGTGAACATTCTTCGATGTCGATACGACGAAATCACGCTTCCTATGGTCGGGGCTGCATTTTTTGATCAAGGCTGGCTAGCGAAGTATACTCATCCCATCAGGTATAATAAAAGTGTTATTGTCGGTTTGGGTGACATTTTATATGTTGACAAAAATGATAAATTTGTCGTCGTCGACAATGTGCACGACCACATGCAAGGAGAAGGAGGACTACTGTCATGGAATAAGAACCAGGGTCTGCGGTTCTTCAATCGCATTCGATTTTTGGAGCACACTCCCATAGAACCTATATTTAGCCAAGCAGGTCAGGCTTACCAACGGCGAACGCAAGTGCATTTCCACTTGTGTTTTTCTGTCTTGGTAACCGGTCATTGCAGATTCGTCCCTCGCCGTATCCCCGAGAGCATCAAAATGTTTTTAAAATACGATAATCTGGATGAGACACATGGATGGAACTGGTTACGTGACCACGCTTGCTCCACCATCGAGCGTCATGGCCTGTCTGTTTCTCCCCATGAGCTGAAACTAGGTCAGTATCTCTTTAAGCGCCTAAACGAGTGTTGACCAGCATGAGATAGTTACCAGCATTTGCGGCAGATGGTCCATTAGCCTGAAATTCGCGGACAATCCCAGTATACCAATAGATGTTCCCAACCTCCAAATGGACTCCCAAGCACATCCCGTCGTGCCAAGTCCCGTCGTGTACATTTTTTCAAACGATGAATCAGGGGTACCACAACTTCCGACGAGACTTCGTGCCTCGTTCAACCCACATCCGCAGTGGCTGGATGACGCCATATGGTATCCCGGACACGATTCCACAACTGAAGTGCAAGATGGCCTCGCTCTTGAATCACATGCGCAGTAATCATTTCTCGATTTTCAACGTATAATGCTCTGTTCACATTCAAACAGGATCACCTGGATAAATTACCTCCAACTCCCCATCGGTGCCGCTCGTCCCTTTTGTTAGAGAATGAGCAAAATCACAATTTTTATGAAAATAATAATTCTAACAAATTTTATGACAAGTTAATGAGCTGTTATGATCAAAATATATTTGGAGTATGCTGAGGAATGTTACTATGGAAGATCTGGCCCATTTGGAGTGCATATAAGCACATTCTTGCATATTTTCAACCAATATTGACAATGATGAGCCTATATGGCTAACTGTTTTGATGTAATGCTCAGGGTTGATAGGAACTATTTTTCAAGATTTATTCCATATTTTTCCCTTCCTTCCATCAAGTTCTATTACCTTTGCAACCTGTTTGCCCCTAACCCAAAGTGCCTGTACAGAAGTATTTTGTAGTCAAATGTTAGATCCCAGATCACCTCTAACAAATCTCCACCTTAACACCCTTAGTCATCCACCTCCACATCCCCTCTGGGTTGCACTTGACCCTCCATCATACTTGTTAAGTCTGGAGTCAGAGACATATTGTCCGGGATGTCTGGAGTGGCTGAACGGTCAATTTCAAGCTGGGGTGTGGAGTTGAGAGGACTTGGCTTCAACTTATGTGTTGTGCCCTCTTGCATCGTCTTGTCCTTGAATTTATGGAGTTGTGGAGCGGAGTTGCGGAGTGAGAACAGAGGTAGCGAGGTGAGACTAAATCGATATTCGAACTAGAGAACTAGCTACAAATACATGGAGGTTTAAATACATTCAGAGCATGAGATTAATATGGAGCAGGGTTGTCCGAATGCGGAGGAGTTACTATATTAGGATGCAGGGATACTAAACGAGAGACGGAGTCATGTGGAACTATAGAACATACTAGAAGATGACATAGAAGGTAAAAGAAGGAGTGATGTGGAGGTCCATGTATCGGACTGATGATGTGGGAGAAAAGGCGGAGACGGAGTGTGGAGTATGTGGAGGTCATGTGGGAGTTGTCCGTGGCATGGAGTCCGGTGGGGGATTGAGATTTGTCTAGAGGGCTGAGATTGATCCAGAGGAGCGCAGAGATGAATGATAAATGGGCGCTTAGGACAGAGATTCATCAGAGGGAACCTAGGATCTAACAATACTCCACACCTCAGACACCCTCTGCACTCTCTACATGATCTCCATACACTCCATACTCCATCCCTGTCATCTTCACCACATCATCAATCTGACACATGGACCTCCACATCACCCCTTCTATTATCTTCTACATCATTTTCTAGTATGTTTCATAGTTCCACATGACCTCATCTCTCATTTGGCACCCCTGCATCCTAATGTAGTTATCTTCCACATTCAGACAACCCTGCTCCATAATAATCCCACACTCCAAATGTATTTAAACCTCCATGTATTTGTAGCTAGTTCTCTAGTTTGAATATTGATTTAGTCTCTTCCTAGTTACTTCCATGAACTCACTCTGTGACTCTGCTCTGACATCAAATACAAGGACAAGATGATGTAAGAGGGCACAACACATAAGTTGAAGCCAAGTCCTCTTGACTCCATACCCCAGTTCAACCTCAACAGCTCAACCACTCCAGAGAACCTTGGGACAAGACATCTTTGACTCCAGACTTAACACCAAACACCTAGGATCCCTCCACCAATGAGAATATGAATAGTAGTAAAATGTTATCATACCTAATACTGGTTATCAGATAGAAACATTTTACTTTATTATATTATCAACAACTAGTCCTACACATTGTCAAAATCATTTTATAGGTATCCAAACCTTTAGCACCCCAAGCACTTACAAGTGCTAAAAGTGAATAGTATACCAAAAATCAAGTGATTTTCCCATCCCTACATCAACTTCTATTCTATAAAAACCATAGGACACTCATCTCTGAAATCATCTCTATAATTCCCATCACATCTGAAGTCTTGAATCATCCTCATTCAATATTCCACTCACACTTAGCTGAATCAAAGCACCTGTTACAACAGCATACATCACAGAGCCAGCATGAGCCTGGCCAGCCATTGACCTTACAAAACATGTTCACATTTCTAGCTCTAAGTTCATTTGTATGTACTTTACTATATTTTGTTGCCTTTTTCTTCTCCCAACCCTTATGTAAAATGTATTTCCTACATGATGTCATATATACATCATCCCCTCATGTACATGTCTCACCAGTTTCCTTACCTCCTAACCATGTAGTATTTAGTTTCATTATTGTAAAAACAATAACAAGTTCTTTATATCACCCAAGAATGACCAGAAAAACAACAAAGAAACTCTACTCCACTCCATATTCTACCAGTTTTTAATCTTTTCACCTTTATCTCCAAAGTCAGTGATATAATGTACAACAGTAACTGACTCTGTACCTCATTACTGACAACCTTATGGAAATGTGCACACTAGTTCTTCACAATACAATGCCTGATCACTCCTTGTCTTACCCAGTACTTCAAACATCTTCCCAACTGGAATCACTACCCAAGGCTTGTTGTTTGAGGCCTGAAAATATTCAGAGAAGTTACTGTTATTATTATGATAGTACTCACATGTTTATGAGTATAGAGACAAACACCTCAATATTCTATTGTATTTACAGGTTGTTCATGTTATAAATAAGAGACATTTCCCACTCACATAGTCAAAATAGTGAAAAACATAAAAATAGTACTTAGACAAAGAACATAGACTCTTTTAGTTAGTATATGCATGTGAGACAGAACACCCTATTGATCTGAAGGATCCCCAAAAGAAAGTGAAGCTTTCTACTCGTTTTCATAGTTCTACAGTAGTTTACATTCTTCATTACTATGTGGATTTGCCCCAGGGTGATAGGCACCTGGGTGGCTAAGGGGTGGAAAGGATGGAATGGAGATAGGGAACCAGCCCAGAGCAATGGAGAGAGCAGAGTCAACAGAAAGCCAATATAAATGGACATAGAATGGAATGGGTAAGGTCTGGACTAAATGGAAGCAAGGGAAAAAGAAAAGAGAGCACATATATACACTCACTGGGGCAGTCTGCCTCATTGGGGCTGTAACATGCAACTCAGAGACAGAAGAACTCAAGAGAAACCAAGAATAACAAGAAAAAAGAAGTATCAAGCATTTTCATATATTTCTGATCAAAAGCAGATAGCATATATGTGGTACAGTGATATATATAACATGAAGTGCTATTGCCCCTGTCCCAATGTAGTTTTATTACTTCTTTCACTCACACATCATCAGAATTGCAACAATGTATAATTGCTATACTCTAGATAGATAAAAAAACTAGTTATTCATGGTATAACAGCCTGACTGCTCCTTGTCTTCACCGGCACTTCACTTATCTTCCAATCATGATTCCCAACCTAGCCTTGTCATTCAAGACTTGAAAATATTCAGAGAAGTTACCAGTTCTATTAAGAAGTTGCTTATAATTTTCTGAGCACAGAGACAGTTTGTTTGTTTTTCTATTGAATTTACAAGTTTACCAGAATACCAGGCCAATCCCTCAGTACAGGTACTAAAGGGCTGGTTCTCCTACCTAAGGAGATTTGGATCATACCTGCAGTTACACCACACCCTATTCAGAATAGATCATTAGACACATCAGATTGAATACATATCTACTTAGGAAATCAACACCTACTACCCTTTGTAATTAAGAGTTGTGTGGTGATGTGATGGTTTCTGAATGAGGATGTGGGGTGTATCTTTCGGACGACGTGTCTGCCTCTGACTGTATGCTATTTCTATAATCTGTAATTGTCGGATACTTTCTCCTCAGTGCAAAGCGGCACTTTAATGCTTGTCCTGGGACTTTGGCTCAGTGAATCGCTGGAGTCTGTAAAATCAACCTATAATCATATAGGATCTCTATACTTCTGCAAATGTGTGAGAAATGTTTCTGAATACTAGTAGCACTTTTCTGAATTTCTTCAGGTCTCGAATGATGAGCCTAAGTTGGGAATCGCGATATTGATTCGTGCAAAGCGCCAGTGGTGGCAAGGAGCAGTCAAGCAGTTAAGGCATGAAAACTGAACTCTATGTCAGATAAGTAGTACTACTTTATACATTGTTGCATTTTTGACATGTGTGTGAGTGAAGAAAATAAAATGACCTCTTTGGGATAGACGTGGCGATCCTCCATGTCATACGTATTGCCGTGTTGCATCTATGTGTGCTATTTCTGTTTTGTAGCCCTTGAAAATAATATACCCTTCCTTTCTAATTATATTTTAAACTTCCTCTTCTTTGTCTTGAGTCCTGATTGTGTGTGAGCTCCCTGACGATGGATACAGCGCTGGTAGGTGCATATATGCATGATTTCTTCTCTTCTCCTACTCCTGAGTTGTCCGGACTCTGTCCATCTTGTTCCTAACCTTCCTTCTATTCATTTTCACTGGTTCCTCTCTCTCCATGTTTCAGGGTTCTCTTGGTATTTTCTTTCCATGTTTTCCGCTCCCTAGCCACCCAGGTGCCTCTTACCCTGGGGGCAATATCCCGTAGCCGTGTACTATCTAAAAAATGTCTGTAGCTATGAAAAAGGATCTAAAGTGTTTGCTTTTTTGTATGTATCCTTGGGATCCTATTCTAGTTTGTTCTGAGGCGCATATGTCTGGTGTGTGAGCCTGTGTTCTCTAGCTATTTACTTTTTTTGTGTTTTCTATCTATTTTTTGATATCTCTATGTGGGATGAGCCTCTATTTACAACACCCTTTAGATACAACTCTTATCAGTTCAGAATACCAGGCCAACCCTTCAGTACCAATACTAAAGGACCAGTTCACTATATACAGATACTTCAGACCACACTGTTATAAAGCATTCCACATAAAACAAAACATTAGAAATGTTCCATTAGAGAGTTGTTTTACTTAGTAAACTATCCCTACCCAATCCCCAACTCTTAATTACAGGAAATACATATAAATGAGTGATAAAGATATGAAGTCAAGAGACACAAGGGAAAACAGAAAAAGAGTGCATATATACACTCATAGGAAATTCAAGGAGAATATAAAGAAAGAAGAAGAGAAAGCTAGGGGATAATTTCCAATGATTTTATCTATTTCCAATAGCCTGGGTAGTCTATATGCAACTGCTTAACTACATATGACACAGAAACCTGCTGCTTCCTTCCCAGAGCAGTTTTATTTCCCTTTTCTCTCTATCATCAATTGGAAAAGTAGTCCATATATATGTACTATTGATCTTGTAGGTATTACTTCAGTCTAACAAGTGTATCACTTGTACACTCCTTGCTCTGTTCAGTGCTTTGCTAAATCCCAATTAGGAAACTGTCCCACAGACTCATTGTTTGAGTTCTGAAGCAATTCAGATAGGTTACTGTTACTATTCAGACATTGTTCACAATCTGAGCAGAGAGACAAACAGCCTGTATTTCTAGCAAATTTACAAGTTGCTCAGAACCCCAGTCCAATTGCCCAGTACCAGTACTAAAGTGCTGTTTTGCTAGGTTACAGTATAATATTCAACCCCAGGCAACCACACTACTTTCCATAGTATAGAATATTTCAAAAACATTTATAAATATACAGAAGCACACAGACTAAACTATCTAGTTAAAATTCCACTTCTCACAATAATAACCACCTGGGCATCTACAACAATTGTAAGGGTAACCCCCAGTACACCTGTGGAGTATCACACACAGTACTAGCTAGCAAGGGGGAAATCCTAAGAGAAAAAACTAGGGATTCCTGCTAGTGAACCCTCTGATACATATATATACCAATGGTCTATGCCCTCCTTCCTCAATATAACTTACCACTTCCCTGGGTCAAACCACTCTATAAATACATAGTATTCCTGGAGCTAACTTCCTGGCACATGGTCTGGGATTTGGGTGTTTGATTTGGTGTATATTTTCCTGAACTAAGTCATCTTATCTCAGAGCAAGTGTGAGCTTGTCTCTGTAAGGGCAACCTCAGCTCACTGAGGAATATCACACAGGAGCTAGTGAGGGGGGTCCAAAAGAGAAAGAACTAAAGGACCCCTCTGACTAATCAACTATATAGTATCTCAAGTGCCTACCCAGTAGAATAAATAAGGGGATAAAGAAATAAAAGGAAACTGTCCCCTGACAGTCTCAGGTTGAGTGGATCTTGCCTTGGCCCTCCTTGGTCCTTAGTCTGCCACCTTTAACTTCTGTATCTGACCTCTGTAAGGGCAACCCCTGTAGCACTTGCCAAACTCAGCTGCGAAAGTCATGTGATGCTATCAAGGGGGAAATCCTAAGATCTATTAAACTGTGTACATAGAGAAGGGGGTCTCACCTAGCAAGGGGGAAATCCTAACCAGAAAACCTAGGATCCCTTGCTAGTGAGCTATGCAACCTATATACTTGTTGTCTGCTTCCTGCTTCCTCAGCATACCTTACCCCTCAATTGGGCCCAAAGGTATGCTGACCCTATGATCTATATCTAGCACTACAGTACTTGTGCCAATGCCTCAGTCATTCAGTTTGGGGTGCTTCATGTTGATAATAAGATTAGATTACTTAGTTGCTAGACTTTAGGGCAAGCAGATAGATGAGAGGAGGGGATAGTTCTTTTTACTTGTACTGATTCTGGGAATATAATCTGAAGGTTACTAAAAGCTTTTTTTATTTTATTCTAATACATTTTGTTATATACTAAAAGTAGCGTCTAACTATGTTGCATATGCCTGTGCACACCCCTTTTAGAGACGCGTGCGATGTCCACTGTGATGTGCGTGACACATCATTGTTGTCTCAGTCCTTGTGTATGCGTGTGTGTGCATGTGTTGGTTCATGATATATGCATGGGAGAGGTATGTAAGGTATGGAAGTTCCCTGGTGTGTGGTGGCAATGAGAATGCTATGCGCGCAATAGTTTGTGCGCGTGTGTGACTGACACATGACTGACGTGTGTATGTGACGGTGACAATGATGTGATGGGTGACTGAGTCACATGATGCGGTACGTGTCGCGACTTGCGCGCGTTGCGGGCAGACGGATTCAGTTCAGATTTGATGGTGCTGCAACGATGGTAGGAAAAGCGGTGGATGGGGATATGTGAGATATGAGTGGTGGGCAGGAGGATAAACAGATAAAGTGGAATAGAATGAAAAAGAAATGGAATATAACAATCTAAGTATGGTGGAATAGTAAGGGGAATATGAAGCCTATTTTCAACACTTCACACCTGAACTGAGAGATCTTCCCTTCACTCTGCTCTTGAATATGCATCTTAGCTTGGTGTGTGTCAGTATAGGTGAATTGGTTCAGGATCAGTTCAGGATTTGAAACAGGCGGTCCCCTGACATCACTCCCTCTTCTAGAGTAATGCATCCTCAAAGCACGGAACATGAGTGATTCAAAGGCTATCGACTGAATCCTTTGCAGTGCTCCTAGGTGTAAGTGGTAGAACTCCCATACCTTGGGCAGTGCTTCCATGTCCTCCTCTGCTACCCAAGTGTTCTCCTCATATCCATACCCCTCCCACTTCACTAGGAAGTAGAGTCAACCCTCATCAACTGACTACCCTTTCCACCACATAATGTTCCTCTCCATCCACTAGCTCATGTGGCAGGGGTAGCTGAGCCCTTCAGCCCAGTATTGGGTCTTTGGTAGCTGGGATGAGTTTGACCAAATTGAAGACCAGATGAAGTCAGGACATGGAGGGGGGAGTTGGAGCTTGTAAAAATGCTTCCCCACTCAGATTGGATGGCATATGGCCCAAGGTAGCAATGACTGAGCTTTTGGGAGGGTCAAGTTGTACAAATGTCTGATCCATTGAGAAAGACTTGGTCACCTATGTGATACTTGGGGGCAGGGACTTATCATTGGTTGTAGTACCAAGTCATGTCATCCTTTGCATTGGCCAGTGCCAACTTTACTTCCTCTAGTGACCTCTCCATTCTGTCTTTAAACTCATTCACTGTTTTTGTTCAGGACTTGGGCTCTCAGGGCTATCAGGGGATGACCCATTTCAAGCCCCAAGCTGAAACTAAAACAGCTCAGCCAGGAATGCACCAAATGACCCAAGATCTTTGGCAAAAGCTTCTGAACCTTCAGCACCTTCAGGCCCACTGAACAGCTCAGCACTTACCCACAAAATTCCCAAGCCAGGAGCTGAGACTTAAGGTGGGAAGCTGAGGACTGAGGAAGGATCCACTCAGCCTAAGGCCAAGTTACTTAGGCTGAGGAGAGATGCCTCAGTTCAGGCCAGCATCCTTAAGGGCTGAGTGCCCAAACATTGGCTTGGGTCCTGGGAAATTGGCTCCAGGGATGTCAGATATTTATAGAACTGGTGTACATACCTTCAGGCCCAAGAGAGGGGTAAGGTATGTTGAGGAAGTAGAGCACAGACAATGGGTATATAGATCAGATGGCTCACTAGCAAGAGACCCTAAGCTTTCCTTGTAGGATTTCCCCCTTGCTAGGTGAGACCCCCTTTACTGTATATAAGATGATCTCTAACTTAGGATTTCCCCCTTGGTAGCACTGCATGATATTCCATAAGTGCAACAGGGGTTGCCATTACAAGGGCTCAAAGCCCATACATGGGTGCCTGCCGATGTCTAACATGAATGGGGTCTGTTGGGTGGCCAAGTGTACATGATTATTGTATTGGAACTCAGCCTCAATCTCAATTGCCATCAAAGTCTGAGGGGATGCTGGTCTGACTTGGGAGCTTACCAAGAGTGTGGGGTTCAGGATGTTCAGGGCATGTGTGCTTGGCATTGGGTTATCTTTGGGGTCAAGGAATACTCTTTCTCTTCATCCTGGTTCATTGTCTAATTTTTGCATTATCACCCTTAAGGCATTATTGATTTTGGCATTAGCTACTCAGTTTGCCACCAACTCTTGTTCTAGCCACTGGAAGCACTCTTTGACATCCATCTTGGGGTGAAAACTTGGTAGTGGATGCATTGCTGAGGCTGTTGCAATTATAGAGGAGGGGGATGTAGGGTGCATATATGCACTATACCACCTTTGAGAGCTCCAATCATAATATATACTGTTTTTGCTCAAACAACTAGACAGAACAGTTCAACATATTTTCTAATATTTTTCAGAATTTTTCTGTATTTTTATGTGTGCATGTTCATGAGTTCTGTCCATTTCTTTCTGTACACTATCACATACCACTCACTTTTGCCTCCACTTTGAGGCTATGCATGTGACCTGATAATTCAGTAGGATCTGATGACTTAACTACCCAGACATTGGATTATGTAACCAAAGTTCAGCACCTACCTTGCTTACATAATGAGCACCTGAAGGGCATCAAAGGGCCAGTTTATGTGTATATGTGGGTGAGACACTGCCCACATATGCACTCCCTCCTCAGTGTGAACCACAACTGAGGAGGTGAGCTAGCCATTGTATAATTACAATTTTATAATGGTTTTCTTATTATTTCTTTTTCTATAGTGTAATTACTAGGGTTCCCTCAATTCTCTACTAACTACTGCAGAAAAGTTGCTATATCCCATCAGGAGTCTGGTGTTATGTAAGCAAATGAGGCAAGGCTATCCGAGTCACTTTCATTCAGACCAAAACCACCGATGGTTGTACAGTAACACAACTCCCAGTCCTTATTGGGAGATGTTTTACTAATGTAAGGGTAACCCCTGTAGTGTTTGCCAAACTCAATTGCCAAAGTCATGAAGTGCTAGCAAGGGGGAAATTCTAGGTTATTATACTATGTAAACAGAGAAGGAGGCCTCACATAGCAAGGTGGAAATCCTAAGAGGAAATCCTAGGATCCCTTGCTAGTGAGCTATGCAACCTATATACCTGTTGTCTACTTCCTACTTCCTCAGCATACCTTACCCTTCAAATGGGCCCAAAGGTATGTTGACCCCACAATCTGTACCCAGTGCTATGGTACTCAGGCTGATCCCTTGGGTTTGGGGTGCTTTGTACCTGGACCAAGAGGTCATCCCTTTACTCTTCTCTTGAATATGCATCTTGGCTTGGTACACATCAGCACAGGCAGATTGGTTCAGGATTGGTTCAGAGTGTGAAACAGGTGGTCCCCTGACAATAACAAACTTTCTCCATAACCCCTCTGTGACCAACCTCCAAAATCAGGGACAAGAAGAGGAGTAATGTAGTATTAGATCCCAGATCCCCTCTGATATATCTCTACCCTTAGCACCCATTAATCATTCATTTCCGTGCCCCTCTAGATCAATCTCACCCCTCTGTTATACTCTGCACCATGGATACTCCCATGTGACCTCCATACACTCCATACTCCGTCCCTGTCATCCTCAATATGTCATCATCTGACACATGGACTGACACATCACACACATGGATCTCCATGTTGTAATTAAGAGTTGTTTAGGGGTGGTAGATGGTTTCTAACTAAGAATGATGATTGGAGGATTAGGTGGGATATTTGTCTGGGGATGTATGCTATGATCTCTGTGTGTATCTGTCCAACGACCTGAACTGGTGAATACGGCCCTTTAGTGCCTGTACCAGGAGGTTGGCTCTGAGATCTGTGGGGGAAGTAAAATTGATAACAAATCGATTATGGAACCTGTGTGCTCAAAATGTTGTGAGACATTTCTGATAACAACTAAGAACTTTTCTGAATTTATTCAGGTCTCGAACAATGAGCCTTCAGTGGGAATCATGATTTTTATGTAAACAAAGCACCTGTGAAGACAAGGAGTGATTCTGCTTTACAGGCAAGAAGAACTGGTTCTTTTATGATATCCTATGGTACTACTTATACAGAGTTACTGTCTTGACATGTTATGGGTGAGAAAAAGAAATTAGCTGCTTTGGGATAGATACATCAATACTCCATGCTATATGTATCGCTCATTGTGTATTCCTCACCCTGTTTCCAATCAGTATCCCTTGAAAATACTTGGTGCTTCTCTTTGCTGTGTGTGTGCTTGTTATTCCTTCAGTTCCATTGAGTCTGGGTGATGTCTGTTGGTTCCAATAGAGCAGCCGATGCCCGTGACTGCACATATGCACCCGTGGCTCTCCTGTCTCAGCTCCTAAGTCCCCCAGTCCTCTTGTGTATCATTTCTACCTTCCTTCCCTCTTATTTCCACTGCTACCACTGTCCTTACACTTTGGGGTTGATCCTGTACATCCCTTCCATTCCTTCCATCTCCTAGCCACCCAGGCACCTCTTTGCCCCAGGGTCAAAGTGTCGTAGCCACAAGGTATCTAAAGTGGTCTGCACCTATTGGAAATGATGCTATCAGTCTAGTTCTTTTTGGGGATTGTGAATATTTGTGTCTACTTGGATTCTGCATGCATATACTAGGTGAGTGAGTCTGTGTTCTTTCTAACTATCTATTTTTGTGATATTCCTGTATTTATTGTATATACTGTGAGAATGTGTATATTTTATAACACATGTCATCCCTTCTATTATCTTCTACATCATTTTCTAGTATGTTCTATAGTTCCACATGACCCCATCTCTCATTTAGTACCCCTGCATCCTAATATAGTATCTCCTCTGCATTCAGACGACCCTGCTCCATATTAATCCCATGCTCCAAATGTATTTAAACCTCCATGTATTTGTAGCTAGTTCCCTAGTTCAAATATTGATTTAGTCTCCTCCTCATTACCTCCGTTCTCACTCTGCAACTCCGCTCTGACAACTCCATAAATACAAGGACAAGACAACATAAGAGGGTGCAACACATAAGTTGAAGCCAAGTCCTCTTGACTCTGTACCCCAGTTCAACTTCAATAGCTCGGCCTCTCCAGAACACCTCTGGACAAGACATCATTGACTCCGGACTTAACATGTAGTTAATAATGGAGGTGGTGTGGTAGGGGTTTGGTTGGGGGTGACATGGGTGATGACAAAGAAAGTTGACATGAAGGTTTGGTATCATATGAGAACTTTTTTGTTGGATGAATGTCTCAGTGTGAATGTGTACATCTCAATGAGGTCCCAGAGAGTCCAGTAGGACTTTAATGTGCCTCAGGTATAAATCTGAGGTGGGTGATTATGGGCAATATGGTATTGGATGTCTGAGATATTTGGAGGGAATCTGGGATCTAACAAGAATAGTTGCCATAATAACAAGTTAAGCACTCAGTTCTATCACACCTGAAACCGTAATTTGAGGAAATAATCAGGTTTTGTCAAAGTTTTAGCCAGGACTCAGGCCTGTATTAATATTCAAAGTTCTCAATAGTTTGCACAGAACACTCATGTGTATTGTATACACCCGCCATTCCCAATTATTAAGAATGGAAACTTGTTCACAAATTTGTTTATTCTTAGAATTTTATGAAACTTGAAAAAGAGATTTATTCTTTCACTCAGTTTTTTCATTTAAATGCCTTTTTGGCCCCGATAAAACATTACAATGTGGACGTGTGAGAGTCTGGAACGCCGCAAACCAAGATACTATATAGTCTTCAACGGTGCCACTGATTGGAAACGTTTAATTCTGGGACTGAGGCTGTAGCCCCGCGCTCGACTCAGTACTAATCATCAATGCATCTAGAAGCACCTCCCACGCCATTTCGATCCCTTGCCATAGATTCTCATCAAACACACCCAAATCTTCCATATTTGTCCATAACCCGTGGACCTTGCTTACATGTGACAAGAGCGTGTGCCCCGTGCACGTTGCAGCAAATGCCTGTGAGATATCTTCAATGGACTGCGCCTCGTCTGGAGGAAGCATTGGAAACAACTCGGCAAGAAGATAGCCTTCAGATTTGATATAGAGGTAGTTCAGGAGGATTGGGAATGTGGTCGGGTCCCGCACAGGGAGACGAATTACAGGGAGAGTGAGGGTGCCACCAACTTTGGCCAGAGGGGCGGGTTTTGAGTGCGGAAAATCTTGTGGAAATTTCGCGCAGTGTGCGACAAGGACGAGCGCATGTGCTGGGTGCATGTAAAAATGTGAATCTGGCCCGAAGACGGCCAAGACATGTGTTGGCGGGTCCTGCGCAAGGTCGTTCACCACGACTTCGTAATCTGGTGTAATACAGTCGCGCGATGGATTTTCTATTGTGGAATTTTGAATTACGGAGAGTAATCTGAGAAAAAAAGTAACTTAAGCTCGAGGCTTTCAAGAACAAAAAAAAAAAAAACAGAAAAAAACAGTACTTACTGCTCGCCGATAGTTTGCAGCTTTGCAAAGATATTTCCCATAGAGACATACTTTAAATCGGGATCTATTGCTTCAATAGCAGCACGAGATACTTCTATGAATGGTGGACGTATAAGGTACGTTGGGAAAGCAACCTCGTTGTGATCACAATCTGGTCCTGAGGTTTCTCCGGTACTTGTCGTCTGGACATCTGTTTCCTCAAACCCGGACCCGAGGGGGGGTGTGGAGACAACTTCCGGAGACTGGATGCGAGGAAGAGGACGAGAGGCATGTTGAGTGATCACGATTGGTGAGGGGGAGTTATTGGTAGGGGAACGCCGTTGGCTCCCGTTAGCCTCCCGTAAGACTGACGCAGAGGATTCATTTTCTTCATTGCCGACGAAGCTAGGAGTAGCCGATTGAGTAGTAGCAATCATATCCATGGAGTTTGTCTCTATCTTCAGGTGGAAAGAATCGTCTTGGGGTTCTGTATGGAAAGAGCACTCCCTCATGTCTTTGGTTTTATAGTCCATTGTGGATATATATGAGAATTTTTTTAATCACCGCATTGTTGCCAACTATGCTTGTTGTAATCTTGGACCTACATGAGAAGTGTTTTCAAACTCCGCATTCTTGCCAATCCTCAGCAGTACAATGGGATTTGCCCACTCGCTGTGAAGCATGTTTCTATTGTTTGACGCTTCCTTTTTTCTTTTCTTTCCTTATTGTAGTATCGTCAATCAGCTAGATATTGCATGAAAGCGAACGTAACTTTCATTGTCATAAGATGAGGTTGTTCTCTAAGTCGCCACAATCGGAACAACTTCGCTAATCTTGATACCCTCACGTTCCCAAAAGTTGATTCAGCACAAAAAAGGGGTATGTATTTCCGCAGACATCGAAACAAGGCTCATTTCTGAGATACTCCTTCCCCCCTAGCCAGTATCTTGTTTCCGTTCAGGTTGGATGAGTCGAAGGGCTCTCATCAAGTTCTGACCAAGTTCAAGAGTCTAGCCCCGTTTTCGGTGCAAGTGCGTCAGACAATAATGGTAGGAACGAAATGGCAAATAAGAACTCATGGACTTCATTGGATAGACCTTGAAACTTCAGGTCTTTCTCGAATTACATTTTCATTAACTTACAACGACCTCAGCAGTTCCGTTCGAATCCATTGGAAAGAGCGTGGATTTTTTTTTTCATCCAAGAACAATCCTCCAAGGCTCAGATGCCTTCCATAGTCTCTCCCATCTGCCTCCACTCCAGTGTCTGATTTCAGAGTTCCACTTGTCCGGTGCAGCTACAACGATGGCTGCCAAGTATGACACAAGGATCAGATCTGCACGGGTGGGCTCAGTCCCACCTGCCACATAAAGCCTATCAGGGCCGTTTTTTCCCAAGAACGCCGCAAATTTGTCAAATCCACCCTTCAGTGAGTTCCAATCTTTTCCAGAAATATATGCCTCTGGACGCGCCTGCTCCAACGACGTCTTGTTCTTGTGCCATTTCCCTCTCTTTTCCTTCACGTAACTCTGGCTGCGCTCGTCCAAGATGTTCCAAGCCAGGGGGAGCATCAATTTCCAGTAATGAGGACCCACAATACGATTGAAGGTTTCTTCGAAGGCGTACTGCAGTGCTCTTCCCTCCTTGGGAAATACTGGGCGATCAGGGTATTTTGCATCAAGATACTCGGCGATATTTAGTGAATCTGTGACGAGGACTGGCGAGTCTCCACTAGTATCAAGCACGGCGGGAAGCATGTAGTGTGGGTGTCCCTCGGGGTCGGTCGACCTAGGAGACGCTCCGAGTTTCTTTAGTGTGGGTTCGATGTCTGGGTACGAGAGCCAGACGGTTTTGTACGGTATTCGCTTATAATTGAGCACAGTCCTATAAGAAACAAGGATGTTGAATATCGGGTAACGTGTGCTGTGCTCGTCACTGACCTCACTTTCCATGTGTTGGGATTCCTGAACAGTTGGAACGATCAACAACAGATGTTGAGGAAATGCAAGTGCAGCAGGTACTTGCCAGGGCTGATTAATCAAAGTGGATGGGATATCATAGAGAACAATTGCAGGTTCAGAGGACATGACGGTTACCGGCGAGAAAAGTGAAAAGGGGCCCTAATAGTCTCCTCGAATCACTATTCAGTATTACGTGCTTCATGGTGACAGAGCCTGCTAGTGCTCCGTATAGCTCTGGACGTACCAGTCTCGATATATTGTTCGCTTTGGCCTTGACTCGATGTTCAAGAAACATACAACTGTAAGATGGACTCATGTGTGCAGCAATTCATCGGCAAGGTTGTGCCGGCAAGCTCCGAGTGTATTACCCCTTACTTCATACTTAGTATTTAAGTTCTGCTTTTGCATAGTCTGTCACCTCAACAAGGCTGCGGGCCTTTCTCTGCTGGTCGGAGAGTCAGAATTGAGCCAAATAAACGAAGGCAATTAAAAGTGGTTTTGAAAGACAGAACTAGACATTGGGAGGACATGTTTCGGGAGGCTCACAATTGTCTCCTAGATGACTCCGGCGTTCTGCTACGATACGTCGCTGATTATCACGTGATTGGCGCTTACTGGAAAAATATCGGATGGAATCTTGGGAAATACATGGCAGACCTAATCAGTCAACATGTGTCACAGGCCATCTCCTTAATATTGAGCAGAAGATTGGCTCAACGTAAGACGTAAAATATACAAAGAAGCTACATATGTATTGATTAAATTAAGTTTTAATTCACACGGGTGACAAGAAGATTAAACTCTGTTGCTTTCAAGCTTGTTGCACAGCCTTCGCTGTTATCATAAAGGGGTTGCGTCCACATCAAGTTCTACCTGGGGCTCGTTCTGCTCTCCCGTCTGCTCCTCCGCAAAGGGATAATCTATGTACCCAACTGCAAGTTCCTTTCCGCCATAAAATGTTTTGGTATTGTATGGCGTGAAAGGGATGCCCTTCATTAGTCTATAAGGCAAATCCGGCTATCGGGTATGTGTTGTTTTAATGTTCGGCACAAGAAAAAGACAGAACATGGTGCTCACATTCGAAATGAAATACCGCCCGAAGACAACGACATCTCCTTTCTCATCAGCAGCTCGGGGTGCGGATTCTGGTGTGTGTCCGTCGGCAGACAGGTAAGGCCTCGGGGCCCATAAAAGGCGGAATGGGTCGTTGGATGCTAGGACTAGACTTTTATCTGGGCTCCTCGGAATCCAAGAATTCGGAAGCGATCCAGAAGGTTCTATCAGGTGGATGTATGCAAATTCAGGATATTGATCCCGGATGGCTTGAATAATGTACGAGAATTGGGAGACCGGATCAGCCATACGCATCTCTATCCAGGTATGTAAGCACATTTTGCTGACGTGCTGAAAATAACAACTTGCTCACCGTTGAAGATGCTCCATGGACTCAATCTGATCCCTGTTCGATCCTCCCCGACAGCGCCCACCACGGCCTTCACTATTTCTAACACGAAGCGGCTCCTCCGCTCTATGCTTCCGCCATATTCATCGGAACGCTTATTCGACACATCTTGAATAAATTGATCAATAAGATATCCATTCGCCCCGTGAATTTCAACTCCGTCGAACCCAGCCTGGATGGCATTGCGAGCGGCTTGAGCATAATCTTTGACGTATTGTTGGATCTCTGGCACGGTAAGGGCGCGTGGTGCTTGATCTTTATCTTTTAGGGGTATCGATGAGGCGGAAACGTAAGGATAGTTGCCTTCTCGTGTGAGGATTTCAGGTTCGGCAGCACGTCCCAGTGCCCAGAGTTGCAGGTATATGAACGATTTTTTTGCATGCACAGCGTCCGTGATCTGGGTGCCGGTCCATGTTAAGTGAGAGAAAGATTGCTGCCGAAAAATGTGAACATACCAGCTTCCAGGCGGCAATCTGCTCAGGAGAGTATATACCTGGGACATTGTCGTATCCACCAGCTTGTGGCGAGATAAATGTTGCCTCAGTAATCAGCATTGTTCCAGCGGTACTTGCACGCTGTTGGTAGTACTTCACGGCGAGGTCGCCGTGGACGTGTTCGTCATCGGCTTTGTATCGTGTTAACGGGGCCATGACGATACGATGAGCGAGCTGTAAACGGCCAATCTTGATTGGCTGAAAGAGTGTGCCACTGTTCACGGAGCTAGGCATGATGAAAGGCTGGAACACGGTATAGGGTGAGAGTGAGAGTGTGATATAAGTACTTGACTGAGGGAATGGACAAGAGTTGTCCAAGCCCGCTTTTATAGTGACCTGGCGGCTGGGAACGGCTAAAAGCAATGTTCAGTTTGTCAGATCCTAAGTCGCAATTCTTCGGCAATAGTGAGAACATCGCGCATCAGCAAAGGTGCTGACAGCACCGCTGCGGACGCTGCTTTGTCACGAAAAATTCTACACGCATGAGTGAAAAAAGCTTCTTTCCGGTGCGATCGGCCTCGGCCTCTCCTCAGCCTGCTGCTGGTCATGAAGGCACGATGTTTTCAAAGAGACGGAGGACACCGACTAAAACCTGATATGTCGGGAGATAAAGGTAAGAAAGGCTCCGGAAATCGGAGGTTATACTTCCGCGTTACGCTGACATAATTGCTTTCATGTCTACTGAACCAACTATCACGCTCCTCGATATACCGTCCACCAAGCCTGAAATAGCATGGCGAGTAGCCTCTTAGTTCCTGCTAATCCACCTTAACCATAATTTTCCGGCAGGAGTCCAAACACATGGAAAGCAAGGTTAACAGTCGTGGACCTGTTACCAAACAGGAAGTGTTCTAATGAAGATATATAGAATTGTGTTAAACTACAAGCGCATCCCATATAAGACACAATGGGTACCATACCCAGACATTGCCCCAACACTCAAGAAACTTGGAGGGTCTCCGACTTCCATTGATCCAGAAGGAAATCCACTGTACACCCTTCCCGCTATCATAGATTCAAGCGGTGACGCTCTAGTAGTCATAACAGACTCTCTAGCTATCGCTGAATATCTCGATGCAAAGTATCCCGAGCGCTGTGTATTGCCTAAGGAAGGCAAGGCCCTCCAGTACATATTCGAGGAAATGTTTAAGCGTATCGTACTGCCCCATTTCCGGAAGATTCTGATACCTCTCATATGGCATATTTTGGATGAACGTAGTCAAGTATATTATCGAGAGACGAGGGAGCGATGGTTTGAGAAAGGGAAGACGCTTGAAGAGTGGAGTCCTGAGGGACATGTAAGGGAAGGCCATTGGGCGTTACTCAAGACCGGTTTTGATACACTCGCGACGATTATGGACAAGAACGGTCCTGGTGTTACATATGTTGCTGGAGGAACCGAGCCTACCCTCGCGGATATGATTATTGTTGCGTACCTCGCATGGCTTATTGCTGCGACGCCAGAAGATTGGGAAAATAGGGTCCGACATTGGCACGATGGAAGATGGAATCGTCTCTGGAAGGTATCTGAGCCATGGAGAGTTGTTCATTAATGTGAGTCAAAGACTAGCTTCCTGTAACTTAATAGGATTCCATGTTGAGGTTTACGGTAGCTCTTCAAAGTCTGTTGGCGCAATAATATCAGGAATGATCGCAAGCTCCGAGTATCGTGGATGCCTTGTATGAAGTCAATCGAGTCCTTTTCCGAAATGTGCAAGAAAGGGGGGACAAAGGGTAACTGACACCTTGTATTAAGCCGGAGGATATGGGATAGAGATGATATTTAGTAGTCGTTTGAAATACCTCAGACTCCCCGCGGACCATTTGCCATCAATATTTCCAATAGGAAGAATGACAAATGCCATGAGATGCACACATAAGTACAACTTCACCACCGCTAGGGCTGAGGTGCCCACTTTGCTCAGAGTCCGAGATATTCAAAACTTTAATTTAAAGAGACTATTCACGTAACTTAGGAGTTCGTTATGATTCGACAAGATTTAACCACCGCCTAACTATATCGGACAAAAGGTTTGTCCGTGTTCTCTAGAGGAGGCACGTGATTCAGTTCAATGCACGACCTTTTGTTTGATATCCACACCATCCACAATGATTTAGGTATATAAACACACACTAGTATAGCTTCTCTTCACCTCGCAGTTTCTCACAAGAGCACTCGATAGCCACAGTCTTCGAGTCTCTTTGTTTTATTTTTTCCCACCCTTTCCACTTTCCCCATAGAACCTTAGTTAGTATGTTTGCTTTAGTTATTTGCTTCCACCGGCTTGAGCACGGCCCGGGTCTGTCCGGCCGCGCAAGAGAGTGGCGGGGACAGCAATAAATTTCGCTTGCCCAATCACGCAACGAGAGAGACTATATAATGCAAATGTGTCACGTGATATTGCGCTTGCAATATTCCAATACCTGGTCACCCCAAGTGGTTTGATCCCAGCTTAAGTACCGCGACATCATTTACAGAGGAACAAGTTCAGTTTCTCTGTCCTCACCGATTGCTCTACTGTACTGGCACTAAACAAAAATTTGAGTAGAGCATGAGACCTTCGGCAACTGTACCCCAGTCGATCGATTAATTATTTAGCTCAGAGACAAGGCTGAACGTAATGAGAGTAATTGCATCGATAGCTTTGAAACGCACTGGGAACTCCTTTCAACGTGGAGGCATGACAAGTGCAGACAAGTG
This sequence comes from Gomphus bonarii, assembly GCA_003316585.1. Taxonomy (NCBI): domain Eukaryota; kingdom Fungi; phylum Basidiomycota; class Agaricomycetes; order Gomphales; family Gomphaceae; genus Gomphus; species Gomphus bonarii. Next base: position 24,238 of record QFEC01009554.1, read on the forward strand.
CAAACAAACAAGCAAATACCGTATTTAAGCGCCAAAGCGCCGAAGATTGGCAACAATGCGGAGATTGGAACTGTGAGGCATTGTAGGTCCATGATTGACAATGCCAATCAACCAACCATCTAATACTTTCTCACGGCCATCCCAACGAATGCCCCCCTGTATAAGACACTATGCCAAGGTTTCTGTTCTCCGCACTTAACCACTGAACCACTACCACGTGTTCTCGGTCAAGCACCATGGTACTCCCAACTACTCGATCCGTTACACCTGTAGACTTAGCCAACAAAGAAAATATCAAGTCATCTGTTTTAGTCTTGCGGGATGCTAATGGGCGTCGACCTCGCTCGCACTTGAATAACCCATCCTCGCCTGTCATTGTTGCTCGCCAAACGGCCCGTGATCCCCGTCGTCGGCATATGGAGGTCTTGCCAACAAATATGCCCGCTCACACCCTTCAGTACGCGGTCGAGGCGACGAATGTCCAGATGACTGACCCTGCAACTCCCGCCGAATCAAACCGTCAACAGCAATTCGTGCAGCTCCCGAGACACCTCAGGCGTCCAGCGTTTAAGGAGGTCTCGCCTGCCGCCCTTGAAGCGATAGATGCTAACTTGAAGGGTATTGCCTTGGAATATATTCATGAAAAGTTACAAAGCGTCGGGGAGGAGTCAGTATACATCTCCTCTGTAAATTGCCCAAGCTTACATTTTGGTTCAGTTTGCTCGCCGTCTCGATGAGCACAGCAGCCAAACCTCCTGGTAACCGTCTTCCTCGGGAGCTGGAAGTCGTCATCCACGACCTCCGAGCAGACCCGCCAACCCATCTTATCGCGATATACACTCGCCCCGTTACTCGCGTTTCCATCCACCCCGCGCATGCACTCGTTCTCGCTGCCCACTGCGCGCGCCTTCCCATTCTTCCCTACTATAAACCTACTACACCTTCCGAGGTCGGAAGTACACTTATTCTCCCCGTCGTCCCTCTCTGTCTGCCAAACTTGGTCACATTTCCAATCCTCCTGCGCTTCCTTTACAACAAACGCGGAGAGCAGCTGCTCGCCTCTTTACTCCCGATGCCTCCCCGCGATACATCACAGTCCCTTCATCAACTTTCCCAGACATATGCTGCAACCTTTTCTGTACATGCGCTCTTGTCGCATGCAGCCAAGTTGCATGGGTTATGGAGTAATGCATCAGCGTTAGGGGTGTTCGAGGAGACACTATGGCGCGTCATCGAAATGGTATGGGAGGTGCTGTTTAACGCGCTAGCAATTAGCGTTGGGTCAACCCCGCAGACGGTGCAGCCTCGATCCCAACTTTGAGCATTCCCACACTATCATATTATCATTATTTTCATTTGTAAAATTTTCTTCACTCTTGCAGGTAGCTAACTACTATAAAGTTAACTCTTAATTGCATTACGCATGTTCTGTGCACTGCTTCTAGCTCTCTTGGTGTCTACGCTTTGAATATTCCCATGTTTTCCTTCTGTTATTATGTATTACATTCGATTGCGTTTATCATAGTTTGAAGATGGCCATCGAAATGCAGCGAAAAATGAAATTCATTTATTATTATTCCTACATTCTCACGCTCTCTCGAACACGGGCTTGTCTTGCCCATTCTTAGCTGCTGTGAAACGGTTCGTAGTGTTACATCAATCTGTCCTTGTATATACGAAGTAGAAAGCAGCCGCAGTGGGGTGTTTCTATGGGATGTTTCTATGGTGCGGGACACTTGGTCATCGGTACTTTCGGACAGTAGCCCGATCGGCCGAGCAAAAAATAAATGAATAGTGGCGTGGGTTAGACGGCTCTATGGCCGAGGTAAAGTATTCGAAGTTAGCGCGTTCTATCG
>QFEC01009561.1:0-10599 GCA_003316585.1 Gomphus bonarii
CTTGTGAACAAATGTCAAAATCCTATTGACAACCTATCTGAATAGTTTCAGAACTCTAATGATGAGCCTGAGTGATGATTCCTGATTTAGGAAGCTTGACAAAGTGTCAAAAGGACAAGGAGCATATATATTGTATATAGACTAGAGTACTACATCCAAACTGGGTAGACTTTATAGATGAAAATACATGAAAACATCCTTTATCGAGTGTAGTGTGTGAGAAAGAAAAGGGGGATTTGACTACTTTGGGATAGAAGTAGCAGACTTCTGCATTTGTGCATGAATGGGAACTGTATATTTACTGCCAAGTTGATTGGAAATATATTTTGTTGGATAGTCTTTTTTCACATCTTTTTTATTTCTGTTCCCTTTGTTTTGTGAGGGTGATGCTTTGACAAGGCCACAATTACAAGATACTCCAATTATTATGAGCTGATTGAGACTAATCCACTGTGGTAATGTGAGGGCAACACTTTGACAAGGCCACAATTGTAAGATACTCCAATTATTATGAGCTGATTGAGACTAATCCACCTGGTGTAGTGGTAGTTGTTAGTGTTGATTAAAAGCCAGGGAATATGGATGATGATATGTAACTAGGATTTGTATTCTAGTTATTGTATCTAGTATAGTCTAAGGTGTTGTCCTTGGTATTCTGGGGCTTCCTGATGATGATGGGAGTATGAGTGATAACAGCAGTGTTCTGTGAGTGTGAGACTAATTTATTTCTGTATCTATGTCATTCTTATATATGAACTCGTACTCCTATATGAATCCCCCCTATGCAACTATACTAAGGCGGCATCCATATGTGGTCAGCCCAATGTGGATCACTGTGTTACAATTTTTTGATGGAAGTCCTCTCTCGTGTGGGTCAGTGATATATCCCCATTGTATCTCCTATCACCTTCTTAAATCCTATCCCATCTTATGTCTCCCTACTCTGGAACTCGGTCCTTATCCTTTCCTTGTATCATAGGCACCTATACTATGAATCACCACTTCTTCTGAATCTCCCTCTAATCACCTAACCCTGTTTCCTTTGTTATCCATCTGCTTCATCCGCATGTGTGCTCTCTTCTTATTCTGACTTCTCTGTTCCCTTGTTCCTACCTTCTCCCCCTGTCCACTTCCTCCATTTGTCACAACATACCTCTTCAAACCTGTACAACTTCTAGGATAGTTAGGAGGTGAACATGTTTGCAGGGAGGCAGCACCTTAGTTAAAATGTCAGCGGGGTTCCATAAAGTCAGAATGTAGTATAGCTTTAAGTTCCCAGCATTTATCTGATCTCAGGTGTAGTGGTAGTGAGTGTAAGTGTGCTTAGTGCAGGAGGTGTTGACATCATCCTTGGCAAATGATATGAAGGACTGATTATCGGTGAAGAGGGGGACTGGCCTGAAGTGCTGTCTAAAGTCCTTCCCCAACTTTATGAGCCAGGTGCCTTCGGTTGATGTGACAGACCCTGTGACCAATTCTAATTCCATACTGGAACGAGTGACAAGTCCCTGTTTCTTTGATGCCCATGAGATGGGTGACCCATTGAAGGTATAGACCCATCCAGACGTTGACTTCCTGTCATTGACATCACCAGCAAAGTCATCAGTGTACCCTATGAGATCATGTCTGTATCCTTCCATTCCTTCCCTTTCTGAGCTGTACAAGATTCCATAATCTCTTGTAGTAAGCAGGTACCATAAGATTCATGTTGCAGCCTCCCAGTGAGTGGTAGATGGGTTTGCAGTGAATTGGGTGCACTTGTTTGTGGCGTATGAGATATCGGGTCATGTGGAAATGGAGCAGTAGTTAAGGCTGCCTATAAGCAATGCATATTTGAGGTCCATGGATGACATGTCAGTTTTTGGGTTGGGTCGAAGGCTGATGAGGTGGTCCATGGGTGAGTTAATCGGTCTCCCAGCTGTGATTTCAAAGCATCTGGCGATTGTGTCAATGAATGATGGTTGTGAGATGTGTATTGTCCCAAGATGTCTGTTGCATGTGATTTTAATCCCAAGTAATCTTTCTGGCTTGCCAAGGTCCTGTATTTCAAAGCTACCTCTGATGTTATTTACCATACATGCCATTGACACTTTTGAGTTGGATGCGAGTAGGCATACCATCCCGATAATTCCATTGAGCCATCTTTGCTGAATCATATGAAAACCATCAGATCAGCTTCCCCTGACTGGAATCCTACTCCCCTGAGTTCCTTTCTCTGCATCTGGTGCCATACCCTTCCTGACTGTCTTAGTCCATAGATGCCTTTGTTCAATTTACATACCATGTGTTCTTTCCCTTCCTCTACAAATCCCTCAGGCTGACGCATGTATACATTGTCTTCGAGTATACTGTTGAGATACGCTCCTTTGACATTGACATGTCTGAGTTCCAGGTTATGTTTGGATGTGAGTGCAAGGATGAGCCAGATTGATGTAAACTTGATTGTAGGCGCATATATTTCATTGAAGTAGAGTCCTTGAATCTGTGAGAAACCTTGTGCGATGAGATGGGGCTTTAACTTATTGACGTGCCCTAAGTTGTCCCTCTTTACCCTGAACATCCACCAACTCCCTACAATGTTGACATCTGGTAGTTTATTGACTAGGGTCCATGTGTTATACCCCTTCAACATTTCAAATTCATCCTCACAGGCTGTCCTCCATTGATCGGCATTAGGTAGGTGCATGGCCTCTTTGTAGTTGGCCAGTTCATCCTCTGCCAGTATGATGAAGGCAGACTCATCAGTTGTTGTGCTGAGTAGTCCATATGCTAGCTTGTCTGTGTCAGCCATTAGTGCTGCATGTCTCTTCCCCCTCCCATATGTGACATTCAATGGATCGAGCCAGGGTCCTTTCTTGAATTCCTTGGGCGCCCGTTCCTGCCCCTCATTGACTTGACCTGGTTCTGCCTCAATCACATCTTCCACCTCCTCCACTCATTTCTCATCTTCCACCCCCATCGTTGTCTCTCTGTCTCTGTTGGTTGTTAGTTCTGGTAGTTCAGTCCAGTCACTTTCTGGTGTTGGGATGCTGGAGTGATCGTGATACGTGTGTTGTTGACCCAGAGTTCCAGCTGATCGGAGTCATCAGTAGCGTGTATAGTAATTTGTTCTATATGTTTAGCCTCATCAAATATAATGTCCCTGACCTTGATCACTTTGTGGGTTCAGGGGACATACACTTTATATGCCTTCGAGTTGTCGTAGCACCCAATGAATATTCCCTCAATCGATTTGTAGTCACCCTTCCACCTTTTGTCTTTTGGTATGAGTGACCAGCATTTGCAGCCAAATGTCCTGAGCCAATTGATCCTGGGTCGGGTCCCCCAAAAGGCCCGGAAGGGTGACATCCCAAGCTGTCCATGAAGTATGTGGATTCTGATGAAGTTTACCATGTGTATTGTAGCAACCCAGAATTTCTTCAACAATCCTGATTCATGTTGTAGCATGAGTTCCCCCTCCTGTAAAGTCCTGTTGTATCTCTCAGCAATCCCATTGTGTTCAGGGGTGTATGGGGGGGTAGTCTCATGGATGATGCCGTTGTCTTTGCAGAGCTTTTGGAAAGGATGTCCTATATACTCCCCGCCATTGTCTGTCCTGATATGTTTGATACTGACCTTCTTTTGTCATAGTAACCATGTGATGTATGTCTTGAATGACAATGTGATGGTAGTGCTTTCTTTGTCCTTCAGGAAGTTGATTTTAGCTAATCTGGAATTTGAGTTGATTCAAGCAATGAAGTATTGATAGCCGTTGAAAGAGGTTTCGAAAGGACCACATACATCTGAGACTATAATGTCACCAATGTTAGTAGGGAGTTCCTCAGTGTGTAGGAACAATGATCATATCTGTTTGCCAAATGGGCAGTCTGTACATTGTGGTATAGGCCCAGAGTGGTGATGTGGATTGAACCTGATGGCCAACTCTTACCTCTTTATATTCTCAATTGTCCTGTAGTTTGTGTGAGCAAGCCTGTGGTGCCATAGGACAATGTTAAATGGTTCCCCTGAGAATTTGGTGGTCTCTGGCACATTGCTGGGTATTCTGATGGCTAAGAAAACAAATAAATTGTCCTTATTGAAGCTGTAGGCAATTGGCTTCCCAGTGTGGTACAAGTAGGTGCAGTCCCTGGTGAAGACGGCCCCGATGTTTCCTTTGATCATCCTTCCTACAGACAATAAGTTAGTCTGTAGTTTTGGCATGTATATAACATCAGTTAAGGTAATCCAGACATCTGCCAATGCATATTTGGGATCTGACATGATCTTGATCCGAATGGTCCCCCTTTTTGTAGCCATGAATATGTCCCTGCTCGCTGTTTGTATTCTGACTGGCAGGCAATTGTGGATGGATTCGAAGAGATCAAAATTCCCACAGATATGACTAGAAGCTGCTATGTCTGCAAGCCAATAGTGTGCCTTATTGTCCTTCGACGTAAGTATGTCGGTTGTGAGTGAGCTGAAGATGGGTCTACCAATTGGGGAGGTGACCTCAGTGATTTTGGCTACAAATAGGAAATTGTTTGTGGTTGGGGTGTTGGGCTCATTTGGGTTTGTGGCTCTGGGCCTGTTTGTCTGTAGTGCTGGCTGGGGAACTGGCAGCTGGTTGGGCTCTGGGTTTGTCTGATGTATTGCTGGGAGATTCTGCATATGGTTAGTTCTCCATGGCATCTGTCGGGCTGAGCTACTGCCGGGTGCCCAACACCTGGATGCTGAGTGTCCGTTCTTACTGCAGTTATTACATTGGTAGGTTGGTCTTGCATTGCCTCTGAGGTGTGAGGTTTGCTGATGTGATTGGGGCCACTGCTGTTGCTGAGGCTGTCTATTGTACTGTTGTGACTGGTATGGTGTCTGTCGCTGTGTCTGGTTGGCTGGTTGTTGTGATTGCATGTTACAAGGAGTGGGATGAGCCTGAGCTGGAGGGGGAACTGCGCTCTGTCTCTGCAGCCTGGCTTGGGAGACAAAGGCTGAAACACCATGTGTTTCCATTTCTAGTGCAATCAGATTGGCCTTGTGTGCCTTGAGACAGGTTTCTATATCTTTAGGTACACAGGTTATCATATGTATTACCTGAGAGATAGGCCTCCATGATTTGGGGACATTTCTGAGTAGTGTAGTGGCGTGAGTGGAGTCAGCGATGACTTTGCCTATCTTTTTTAGTTGATTTCTGTATTTCTTCATCGCCATGATGTAATACCTAATGGACTGTCTTTCTGTCATGTGGTAGTGTTTGTATCAGTTCCTGACAATACTGACTTTGCTTGGGTCCTTTGATTCAAAGCGGTCCACGAGTATAGCCCACGCCTCAGATGCAATGTCCATTTCCTTGATTTCTGTTTGCAGGTCAGATGATATGCACATGAGTAACTGGTACTATGTGGAATTATTTCTTGTTTTCCACTCGTCCTTGAGTTGGGCCAGTGATGTTGTTCCTGTTGGGATGGTGGGTTCAGTATCTGTGCCATCAAGTATTCCATTGAGGTCCCATTCTTTTATCATGGCTACCATCTTCCTCTTCCATGATCCCCAATTGTCCCTGTCTAGTTCTGGCTTGATATCCTGGAATTTATTAACATCATGCCTAGGTAGAGTGTATGCCATCTGAGTCAATGAGACTTTTAATCTGTTGATTAAAAGCTGGGGAATATGGATGATGATATGTAACTAGGATTTGTATTCTAGTTATTGTATCTAGTATAGTCCAAGGTGTTGTCCTTGGTATTCTGGGGCTTCCTGATGACGATGGGAGTATGAGTGATAACAGCAGTGTTCTGTGAGTACAAGACTAATTTATTTTTAGTATCTATGTTGTTCTTATATATGAACTCATACTCCTATATGAATCCCCCCTGTGCAACTATATTAAGGCGGCATCCATATGTGGTCAGCCCAATGTGGATTGTCATGTTACAATCTTTTGATGGAAGTCCTCTCTCATGTGGGTCAGCAGTATATCCCCATTGTATCTCCTATCGCCTTCTTAAATCCTATCCCATCTTATGTCTCCCTACTCTGGAACTTGGTCCTTATCCTTTCCTTGTATCATAGGCACCTATACTATGAATCACCGCTTCTTCTGAATCTCCCTCTAATTGCCTAACCCTGTTTCCTTTGTTATCTATCCGGTTCATCCACATGTGTGCTCTCTTCTTATTCTGACTTCTCCATTCCCTCGTTCCTACCTCCTCCTGTCCACTTCCTCCATTTGTCACAACAGTTAGATCCCAGATTGCCTCTGACAAATCTCCATATTAGTGCCCTTAGTCATCCATCTCAGTGTCATGTCCAAGTTGTACTCACCCCTCCAGAGCACTCTGCACTCATGCATTCCCTCTGAGCTCCTCATGTGATCTCTGCACACATAACACTCTGTCCCATCATCATCACCACATCATCACTCTGATACATGGACCTCCACATCACCATCTCTGTCATTCCTTGCATCATTTTCTAGTATATTCCATAGTTCCACATGACTTATTCTCTTGTTTAGTACCCCTGCATCCTAATGTAGTTCTCTTCCTAAATTCAGATGACCCTGTTCCATATTTGATCCCATGTTCCAAATGTATATTAACCTCCATGTATTCGTAGCTAGTTCTCTAGTTTGAATATTGATTTAGTCTCCTCCTTGTTATCTCCATGAACTCACTCCATAACCCCACTCCACAACACCTCCATAAATACAAGGACAAGATGATGTGAGAGGGTGCAACACATAAGTTGAAGCTAAGTCCTCTTGACTCTGTACCAGGTTCAACTTTGACAGTTGACCCACATGACCACCCTCAGACAAGATGTCCTCAACTCCAGACTTAACAGTATATTCAAACTCTTGCTCTTTGTTGTCTATGAGACATAGCACTTGAAGCAACTTACACACTGATACTCTTAGAACCATTTCAGAAGCATCTGTACACCATGTATCTAACATCCCAGCCATGCTCCTGAGTACTCACTCATCCCTAACCCCACTTAACCCTGAAAACCCTGTGCAAGCACCAACCTGGACATGCCTGACCCCCCTGACTCACCCTCTGATCACAACCCCTCTCAGTCCCCACCCAATATCTTCTTAGCACCAAATCCTCTGAGAGCATCATTGTCAACCTCAACTGACATTCCCAACCTTGCTGAAGCCATCACCATGTTGGCCCACAATTTTTCATCACCAAAGAAGTCCTCTCCTTGGACCAAGGTCCAAGAACCAGACACCTTCAATGGTTCTTGTTAGAGACTAAGTAGTCAAGTAATAATATGAAATGTAGACCATTGCAGTTAAATAATGTGCAAGGAAGGTTAAGACTAAAAGGGATTCTTAGATACGTGGTTTACTGGATGATAAAAGCATGTATAATTAAGAGTAACTATTCTGTTTAAATACATGAGATTGTTAGGGGTGAGGGGATGACAATGACATGTGAAATATGGATGTTAGAGGGTAAAGTATCATATGAGAAAGTATCCCTATATGAGTGAATTGAGGGATTTTGGCCATGGAAAGTTATGGAAACTTGATTCAGACTAGATACAATGTCATAGGAGATGTGTGACGGTGTTTGGGGATAAGGGGAATGAGAAATAAAGAGAATATAGACTGTCCTAATGTAGGTCCATGTATGAAGGTTTGAGTCCGTAAAGTAAGCTTCAGATTATTCCCATATCAGGACTGTCTGTAATGGTTATTGTGGTGCATTTCGGTGATTGTTGTATCATTGTTGAATAGAATGCGATAGGGTTGTTTAGAATGGGGACGTGGTGTGGGATGACTCGATTGGTTAACTCACTTCATAGTGACCCAATACTATTGTCTGACTTGTGTACTTATGGGTGCTCATATGCTTGGGGATCTCAGTTTTACTCAATGTTTGATTTGACTCGATGTTGTTTTGGACTTGTAGTTTTCATATGGTTGTTTCATCTGTAAAGTTGACAAGAGTAGATAGATGATATGGTAGTGGTGAATTGAAAGGCTTAATGTGATTCCAACAGTTCTGACAGTTGCAAACTCCAGCCCTTTTTGGTTCAATGTAATTTAAACTTCTGAGACCATCCTGATGCCTTTTCATCTAACAGTGCAAAGGTTACCTATGTACTGTCCTACCTGAAAGGAACCATGTTAGACTGGTTCTGTCAGGGGATAACCTCCATTTCTCTACCCTTTTATTTCCTCCTTTTATTTACCTTATATTTACCCCTTCTTCACTGGCTATCTGTGAGGGCGATGCTATTGACAAAGTCACAACAACAAGATACTCCAATAATAATGAGCTGATAAGGAGGTTCTCCACCTGGTGTAGCAGTAATCCTCAGAGATCAAGCTAAGGGGTAACTGTTACACCAGTCATGACTTATATACCCTAATCCAGTGCTTATTATGTAATTGGAAGATGCAAGGCATGGAAACATAAACAGGAGACAATACACTGAATGATAAACTCCAAGCTGAACCCTGACACTATCCTTCATTGGTAGTTTATCATTATCCTGTCTTTCCCCTTGTGACATAACTTACTCATGTCACAGTTGACGTAGCTATATAGTTGCATGCTTAGCAAGGGGCTCCAGTCTTTTCTCTTCTGGACCTCCCCTTACTAGGTGAGCAATCTCCTGTACTTAGGAGTTTCTGTGCTTATATACACTTCTGGACCTCTGTAAGGGCAACCTCACCCTGGTACTGACAAAGGAGTACATAGCTCATCAGACACTAGTGAGGGGGGTCCAGAAAAGAAAGAACTGGAGGACCCCTCTGACTAAGCAGCTATACAGTACCCCAGTACCTATCCTACCAGATGTCTGAACCCAAACAGAACTAACTAGAATAATGACCAGCTGATGGGATAGAGACAGAAGTAGAGACCAAGGGGATAATAAAAGAAATAAAGAAAATAAAGAAATAAAGGGGCTGTCCCCTGACATCACCCCCTCTCTAGATTGTGGTGACCCAACACAAGACGTCCATCCATATGGTTAAACCTGAGTCTGAGGCCATCTTCTGAAACTGAGGCCTAGTATCAAGACCAAGTCATGGTTAAAACCCAAGTCTGAGGTTAGACCTGAGTCCAAGGTCAGTTGTGAGACTGATCGAGTTGCAAAAGGTCAGCTGAGCAGGTGTGCATGTGGGGTTGGCTGAGCATATTGTGAAAGCTCTTTTGAGGGTACACAAGCAGTTGGGAAAGCTTGTGCATGAGACCAACCACACATGCATCCTGAGAGGTCAGCCAAGTGTGTGTATGCAAAGAGGTTTGCCATGGGAGCATCTCTGGGTACACTCAGAGACACTCAGAGTTGCTGGTGTGCAGGGGGGTCACCTGGGAGTGCACATATTGACCCATGTGGTAGGGGTGACCAAGAGAGCATAGACATGCAACACATCACCTTGTACATTGCTTGGGCTGATCAAGGGAAGGCTACATGAGGCAGGTGGGACTCTATAGGAGTGCAGCTGGGCATACATGACACAAGACACTTGTTTGGGCTTTCCCAGGCTGTCAAAAGCCATTTCTGCATGACTGTGGGGGTGATGGCAGTGTTGCATTGGCTGGTCAACTGAGCCATACAGCAGCCATATCACTGCTATGTAAGAAGCAACCATGACAGCCAGGACTGTTGCTAGGGGGCTGTGCAGATCATTTGGGAAAATGGTGGTAGAGGTAGCATCTCTAGATGGAGTGTGGTGGGTACCAATGTGCAGGAAATGAGGCCATGCACATGGGTGTGGTAATGACTCACTCCAGAGGGCTGAATCATGAACCCAGGGGGTTATAGACACATGTGATGGGCAGGCATGCTGACCTCGACCAGGCTACAGCTGTACAGGACTGTGCAAGTTGCAACAAGAGGTGGGGGCCTTGCAGGTGTGGCCATGGCATCACATTCTAGTTCATTGGCAGTTGCCATGGGGTGATGGAAAGGCAGGGTCAGAGGCGACCTGAGTCTTGTCTCTTGCAATACATGGGATGCCACACCATTGGGTTATACACTGGTGTCACACCAAGGGACAACCAAGTGAGTGGCAATACAAACATACATGGTTCAGACAGAGGCCATGCATGCACATGGGTGGTCAGACAATGAGGATCCCAGGGCCAGCCAACCCCCACACCACCACTTGGTCTCTGATACATTGGAGCACCATATTGCATGCAGAGGGGTGTGTTTGGTACAAGAGGGTATTGCATGGGAGAGGCACCCTGTATGAGGGTGCAGGCTGTTGCAGATGTGGGTGCAAGTGAGGCAGCTGGAGGTGCATGAGCAATTGGCCAAGTGAGTGTGCCTGGGATGTTGACCAAGAAAATGCAAGGGGTTGGCCAAGTATGCATGTGTGAAGGATTGGCCAAGGGTGTGCAAGCAAGCAGCTGAGGGTGTGAGTGAGTGGCAGTGAGTGGCTGAGTGAGTGAGTGAGTGGCTAAGTGAGCAGCTGGCTGAGTATGTACAAGTGATCAACTGAGTGCAAGGGTACATGAGCAATCAGCTGAGAGTAAGCAAATGGTGTGAGTGGCTGAGCACCAGGTGCACAAGAGGTTGGCCATGTGAATGGTTGGCCAAGCATGCATGTATGAGCAGCCAAGGGTGTGTTGAGTGTTATAAAATACCTAGTTT
>QFEC01009575.1:0-11201 GCA_003316585.1 Gomphus bonarii
GTCTAATCCCCTGACCTGTATCTTCCTCTCCTTCCCCCTGCATTGACTGTCACTGATGTTCACATAGCTCCAATGCCTGAGAGAGGACACATGCCATGCACCCTTGTGCCCAGCTGATGGCTTTGGCATGCCCAGCCAGCTGCTCACTTGGCTGGTCGCTCACTCACTTAGTGGGTCACTTCCTGGCCCATTCTTGGCCAGTCCATCACACATACATACTTGGTAAACCTCTTGCACATGCTCACATGTCCCTGGGAAGCAGGTCCCCATGCATCTACAGCCTCCCTTGCACATCCATCGGCATGACACACTCTCAGAATTTTGAGGCTGAACCCCCATCCTATGCTCAGTGTTTGACCCAGCCAGGAGGTATATTTTTGGTTGATGGATGCCAGCAACTTCTTGGCCCTGGCGTGTCCACCTCTGCACCTCTGGATCTCTGACCTCCTTCCTGTACCTCCATTGCTCCATGTATCAAACATCCGTTGCACAGTCAGACATCCACTGGGACTGCAGCACCATAGAAAGGGGGATACATCCTGTCTCCTGTGCCCTGGTGTGACCACCTCCGCATCTCTGGACTCCACACCTCTGGACCCTGTATCTCTATGCCTCCAACCTCAATGCCTCCGCACTCCATGTTTCCACCTCCATTATTCCATGTACCGGATGTCCATTGTACAGTCGGACATCCATCAGAACAGCCACACCCTAGAGAGGGCCTGAGTACAGCCCCCTCACTGGACATACATTTGGAATGGCTGCAGCCTAGAGAGGGGGTGGCTATACTTCAAGGCCCCCTTTTTTTTGGAGATACGTCAAGGGCACCATATCATAGAGAGGGGGTGAAGGCCTAGGGATCCGGATACAGCTGTGAAGCCCTGGAAGGCTAGATGAGTAGCTGTAAGATCACAATAGCTGCACCAACCGCCACTAGCCGAAGGCTTAGAGATCTTGGAAGGCTATGTGAACCAGCTGAAGGCTCAGGATCCAGATACCAATGTGAAGACCTGAAGACCAAGTCTGGGGTTACTACCCTTGGTGATGACCTAGGTGCAGACTGGGACTTAGTTACAGGCCTGGACTCCAACCCAACTTAGAGGATGACCTGCACCTAGTAAGGACATTTGGTCCTTTCAGCAATGACTCAGGATTGGGCCAGGTTCTTAGCAAAGGGATCAATTTTTTTTTCTGGCATGTTGAGGGCACTGTGCCATAGAGAGGGGGTGATGTCAGGGGATGACCCTTTTCAATCTCTGGTTCAACTCCAAGACCTCCTATTCAAACTCCAATCGATCCATAATGTCTGTTACCTCCAAGACATCCATCACATCCAAGATATCTGTCACTCCATAAGAGGTAGACTTGTGTAACTCTGTATGGGTGCTTACAAAGGAATGCACGGATCACTTACATAAAGAGTATATATATAGAGAGAGACTCCCTAGCAGCAGAATCCTTAGACTTTCCTCTTAGGATTTCCTCTGCTTAGCTCCATGAGATACCTCTGGAACAACTAAGGGAGTTGCCCTTACACAGACAGACAAACCAAGTGTGTCAACCAAGGGCTGGAACAATACCGTTGGCTATTTGTCAATGAGTGACAGGAAAACTGGGATGACCTGCTCCCATTAGCTGAGTTCCAGTACAATAATCACATACACTTGGCCACTCAGCAAACCCCATTCATACTAGATACTGGAAGGCACCCCACACATGGGCTTTGAGCCTGGAGAACCTGAGTCCCAAACTGAGATGGTGAATGAGTTCAAAGACAGAATGGAGAAGTTTCTGGAAGAGGCAAAGTTGTCCCTGGCCAAAGCAAAGAACAACATGGCTCAGTACTACAACCAGTGCCACATACCAGCCCCCAAATATCATGTAGGTGACCGAGTCTTCCTTGACGGATCTGACATTTTCATGATATGACCCTTCTGGAAGCTCAGTCAACACTACCTTGGGCCCTATGTTTTACAGGGCCAAGTAAGGAAGCACTCATACAAGCTCCAGCTCCCCCCATCCATGTCCCAACTTCATCCAGTCTTCAATGTGGTCAAACTGCTCCCAGCCACTGAAGACCCAATACCCAGCCAAAGGGCCAAGCCACCCCCACCACCTGAACTGGTAGATGGAGAGGAACACTATGTGGTAGAGAGGGTGTTGAACAGTCAGCTGACAAGAGGCCAACTCTACTTCTTGGTGAAGTGGGAAGGGTACAGATATGAGGAGATCACTTGGGTAGCCAAGGAGGACATGGCAGCACTGGCAAAAGTACAAGAGTTCTACCACTCACACCTGGGAGCACCCCGAAGGATTTGATCGGTGGCCTTTGAATCAATCATGGTGCATGCTTCAAGGATGCAGAACCCTAGAAGGGGGGGTGATGTCAGGGGACCACCCATTTTGCAACCTGGACCAATGCTGAACCAGTTCACCTATACCAATGGTTACCAAGCTGAACTGAGCATACATACAATAAGAGCTACCACAGCTGCTCGGTCCATCTGTGTGATGTACCATACCAAGCAACTGAGGCATTAGCAAGTTATGGGGTCAACATACATTAAGGCTCAACCAAGGAGTAAGGTATATTGAGGAAGTAGGAACCAGACAACATGTATATAGGTTGCATAGCTCACTAGCAAGGGACCCTAAGTTTTCCTCTTAGGTTTTCCCCCTTGCTAGCTTCAGTTGTGTGACTTCAGTAACCCCGGAAAGTGCTACAGTCGTTGCCCTTACAATCACCTCATTCAAATCCAGGAAGGTGATGAATGGAAAACTGCCTTCAGAATCAGATATGGATCATTTGAGTGGTGTGTGATGCCCTTCAGACTCACCAACTCCCCCACAGTGTTTCAATGCTTCATGAATGATGTTTTCTCTGACCTCCTCAACATCTCAGTCCTCATTTACTTGGATGACATCCTCACATACTCTGATGACCTAGACCAACATAGAGGACATGTTTGAGATGTACTCCAGTGACTCTGGTTGAACCACCTGTATGCATGCACAGACAAGTGCTTCTTCCATGTCAACACTGTCAAATACCTCAGATATATCCTGTTACCCAATGGCGTCACCATGGCCAACAACAAGGTCAAAGTCATTCAGGAATGGCCTGAACCACCAAAAGTCAAAGATGTGCAGTCCTTCCAAATTTCTACTGCTGTTTAATATTCAATTACTCCAATCTTACCATTCCACTAACCTATTTCACCTGCAAGGACACTCTGTGGGTTTTCACCGAGGCATGCCAGAGTTCCTTCAAAACCTTGGAAAAGGCCTTCATCACTACCACTCCCATGCTCACCTATTGGATCCCTGGATCCCTGCTCATTGTCAAAACTGACACCTCTGACTATGCACTCACCACCATAATGTCAACAATATCTCCAGAAGACAATGACATCCACCCAATCGCCTTCCACTCCTGGACCTTCACACCTCTGGAACTAAACTATGATGTCTATGACAAGGAACTGCTTGTGATATTTGAAGTGTTCAAGTGGTGGCACCACTACCTCAAAGGCTCCTCAGAAGCAATCAACATCATTACAGACCACAAAAACCTGGAATATTTTTCCACAACAAAACTCCTCACATGAGGTCAAGTCCAATGGTCAGAATACCTTTCTCAGTTCAACCTTGTTGTCCCATATGACTTGGAGCTAAACCTGATGCTCTGACAAGATGATGGAACATCTACCCTAAAGAGGGAGGAAGCAACTATGCAACCATCAATCCACACAACTTACATCTAGTTTTCACCTCTGAAAAACTCATCTCCTCACTCCACACCACATCCTTGTGCTTCCTGGTCCTCCACACCACTATGGTCATGGACATTGACAAGCTGCACCTGGACATCAAAAGCTCTCTCCAATCTGACCTCATTGCATCCACCCACCTTGACAATCCCACAGGACATTGGTCCGTAGACCCTGAAGGACTCCTCCTCTTGAACAAACACATTTACATCCCTGATGTTGATGACCTTTGACTCCAGGTACTGCAAGACAAGCATGACCACCATATATCAAGACATTTCAGACAGAACCACACACTTGAACTCATCCATAGAGATTATGTTTGGCCCAAACTCTGCAGCTCCTTTAAGTCCTATATTAAGTCTTGCACTACTTGTATACACTTTAAATCACAGAGACATTGCCCCTATGGACTACTCAAGCAACTCCCTATCCCTGAACATCTCTGGAAGTCCATCTCCATGGACTTTATCAAAAAACTTCAGCTATACTCTGGACATGACACCATCCTCATCATCATTGACAGACTAACCAAGCAAACCATCTTCATCTCCACCATAAACATGATCAATGCTCTGGTACTTGCAAAACTCTTCATACTCCACATGTTCTCCAAGCACAGAGTTCCATCCCATGTCACCTTGGACCATGGTACAGAGTTTGTATCATCCTTCTTTTGATCCCTTGGAAAGGCTCTCGACATGAAGCTTCACTTCACCTCCAGATACCACCCCAAGGGCAAGGGACAAACTGAATGAATGAATCAGACACTGGAACAATACCTTTGAGTCTATTGCAACTATCAACAGAATAACTGGTCAGACCTCCTTCCAATCGCAGAATTCACATATAACAATCCTCTTAATGCCACCACCTGCATCTCACCCTTCTTTGCCAACCAGGGTTATCATCCCAACCTCACAGTACACCCTGAACAACCTCTTGCCTCCTCAAGAGCATGAGACTTTGCAGTGGACTTAGACAAGCTCCATCAAGAACTTCATAAAACCATCTCTGAAGCTCAACAATGATACTCAGCATCTGCGGACCATTGCCGGACTCCACCCCCAGAGTACAAAATTGGTGACAAAGTCTTTGTTAAATCTGATAACATCTCCACTATGAGACCTTCCAAGAAATTAGCTGAAAAATGCCTAGGTCCTTTCAAGATCATCGCTCAAGTCAGCTCCATCTCCTTCACCCTCCAGCTTCCAGACAACATGTGTGCAATACTGTTCTAAATAAAGGGAAAAGAATACCTTTGGAACATAGGTATATAGATAAAAACACAAAAAATAGGTATAACATCAAAAGTAGTACAAAAACAGCAGATATATGTGCAGGATATCAAAGACATTAATTGTACAAACCTATCCCAAAAGGAATCACATTATTAGCTACATTCCCCATTGTCCTACGATTATTTTACATGTATTTTGGACATGAGACTCAGTTCCTGGCACTTTAGTGCCCTAGCAGCTAAATGATTGGAAGGTATGGAATGGAAATAGAGAATGGTACAGGGACATAGGGGACACCAGACAGAGCAGGAATTTATTGGAAGCACAGTAAGAATGAAATGGAAAAGGTCTGAGACAGACAGGAGCTTGGGGAGAGCCTAGACGACCACATATATGCTACCACGCGCCTGGTAGTGCCGCACCTGGTAGTGTACAACAAGACAAAGTGAGAACTCGTGAACAAATGAAAGGAAAAATACAAGAAAATTCTTAAAAATACTATGGCATACAAAGAACTGTTCTTGATAGTTTTTGGAGCAAAAAAGTCAGGTATATTAAGTTTGATACTCTCAGAGGTGGTATAGTACATATATGCACCCTACACAAATGTAGTTACATTTCCTTTTCCTCTTCATCACTAGTTAGGGGTCTATCCTTTGTATAAGTACTACAAGTCCCATAGGTAGTACTGCAGCAAACAATCCACTATTAATTGTTTACTCCCTGTTCTGTTTGGTGCTTCACTCATAAATTTCAATTTGAAATATGTCACTCAGACTCATCATTCAAGTTCTGGACAACATCCAGTAGGTTCTAGTTATATACTACTGTCTGCTCACAATGTTTGGAACACCAGAGACTGTTCCTTCAATTACTATTGAATTTACAGTGTTTCCAGAAACCAGCTCCAAGCTCTCAGTACCAGTGCTAAAGTGCTGGATTGACCAGAAAGCTTCCCAAACTCTTGTTACTAGAATAACAAGACATTTTCAAGAACAAAAGTTATTACAAATAGTTACAGTAGTGAAGGATCACCCTGAGTTGTCTATGTTATAAAATATTTTAAAGATAAAGAATGTGAGGGAATTGCTGAACTCATGAAGAGCTCATGAGTGGTCAGACCAAAGCTGACTCTCATATTGTTATTATTACAGTCTGAAACTATGCTACTTATACATGAAAAATATGTGAATGGAAGGAAAATGATTTCATGCACATGCACATCATATATGACACATGTGAGTGACGATGCATGAGTCACATGCATTAGCTGTAAATGTCACATGCGAGTCACATGTCATAACTGTCATGCATGTGACAAGAGAATGCATGTGCAATAAAAGTACATGCAATAATGGTACAAAAATGAGAAAATAAGAAACAAATCACCGTATATTCCTAACAGTCTATCCCTGCATTTATACACAACTTAACAAATAAACCCCATTTTCCACATCTCTATGCTGGAACCATCCACTCCTAACAACTTCCCCAATTGAATCACTCTGCCCCAGTCCCCCATCACGATTGATGGTGAACCTGAATACAAAATTTTGGAAGTCCTCGACTCCAAGGTCAATAGATGCCACACCTGCACTACTATACTTGGTCAAGTGGTCTGGATATGAGGGCATGGAGGACAAAACCTCCTGGCTCCCTGCATCTGAACTTAGCAATGCATCTGAAGTCATCTCAGACTTCCACAAGTCCCACCCTAACAAACCAGGGCCTTGGCCGCTCACTTAGCACATGACTTAAGAATTTTCATGTTCAATAATACATTTTCAACTTTACATTATGCATCAGGATTAAAAAAACTCCATTCCCAGCTCCTTCTCTGAACCATGTGGCTCCCTAAATAATTTGTCTGGGTCCAATACCTCTCCCTTATCCACCACCTCCAGCTCTGGCTCCAGATCCTTTTCCACCCCCATCCTGGACCCCCTCTGCAACCTCTCCTCCTCACAATCATTCATCCACATCAACTCTGTGGCTATCCAGGTCACACCCACAGCCAATGTCAGCATCAGCAGACCCATCTCCATCATCCATGAGTCCAGCCCAGGCCACAGTGATACCTCCACCTTCCATTTCTTGGGCTGTACACCCTCCAGCTCCTCCAAGTCCATCTGCACCCTCCACATCCTCCTTGAAGTTCCAGAGCCCCCTGCCCTGGGAGTCTCCTCCAAGTCCCCAGCCACTTGTAAACCCTCCGTGTCCACAGCCACCTCCAGCCACAGAACACACTTGATCTTCTGCTCCACACAGCAGTAGCAGGATGTGCCATTACCCACAGAGGGCCACTCACACTATTATCCAGGCCAATTTGCTCCTGGCATTTCCTCCACTCTGCCTCTTTAGTGTCATGGAGCTCCTCTGGAGACAACGCCTCCATGATCATTGGCTCTCCAGCTGAATTATCCTCCTCCACCCCTTTGGCCGCCTCACAGGCTGCCTTCTTGTCCACCTCCTTTCTCTTGAGGTGCACTCTTTCATCCTCTTCCTTGCACTGCCTCCTCCTTCTCCTTATGCTCTGCCTCCTCCTTCTCCCTTCACTCTGCCTCCTGTAGGAAAATGAGTTCTAATATATTGGTGCAACTTCAGTAGGTGCACAAGGGAAAGTCAAACTCAAATTAAGACTCCTCAGTGTTATGGTCAACACTAATTTATTGAAGAAAACTACCTAAAATTAAGACTACAATTACATTAGATTTAATTATACATGAGAAAATATGTTGCTCACCTCCTCAGTGTATTGGTCAACACTGAGGAGTAGATACACTTGCACGCAAATGCGTGCAAGTACATATGACCCGTATGATGTCATAGTCGAACATCATAACGAGGAAAGCTATCGCGCGCGTCGTTCCCGGCGGAGTTTGAAATCCGGCGGCGCGTCGTGTAAAAATAAAAATACAAGCTTTTTAGATTGCGAAAAATAAAAGAAATTTAAAAAAGAAATAAAAGGAAAATATATAATGATAATTCCCCATTAAGGGAATGAGAAATTTCGGTATTAATAATTTTATATTAGGCTTGATTTGTTGGAATAAATCCCAACACCTCCTCCTTCTCCTTCTGCTCCACCTCCGCCTTCCTCATATCATATTGCTGCAGGAGCACCCAGGTTTGCTCTCTGATGGTTTCTAAGTCACTCATTTTGGTGTTACTGGTTTGGGATGAGCATACTTGAATAAATGCAGAAATGCTATGTCCTTATATACCTTCTCCAGCCCAGTGCTAACCACCTTTCCCATGGCAATTTCCATCTTAATCACCATAGGCCTCAAGGCTCGGCCTTAATGGGGAGGTACTGTTAGACCCTAGATCACCTCTGACAAATCTCTGCCTTTAGTGCCCTTAATCATCTACCTCCACACCCCTCCAGATCAAACTCATTCCTCCATTGCATCCCATACCACAGACATCTCCACATGACCTCTGTATACTCCGTACTCTGTCCCTGTCATCCTCACTATGTTATCAGTCCAACACATGGACCTCCATATCATCCTTTCTATTATCTTATATGTCATCTTCTAGTATGTTCTATAGTTGTTAGATCCCAGATCCCCTCCAACATATCTCCACCTTTAGCACCCATTTATCATTCATTTCCACACCCCTCTAGATTTATCTCAGCCCTCCAGACCAATCTCACCCCTCCATCATACTCCACACCACAGACACCCTCCAGGTGACCTCCGCACACTCTGTACTCTGTCCCTGTCATCCCTGCCATGTCATCAACCTGATATGTGGACCTCCATGTGATCCCTCCTATTATCTCCTATGTCATCTTCTGGTATGTTCTATAGTTCCACATGACCCCATCTCTCATTTAGCACCCCTGCATCTGTCAAAGTATGATCTACCAAGCCTTGGTTCCCTCAGTTGTACCAACCAAAGTCCGACCAACTGTATTACAAGCTACAGACTTCCAAGTCTTACAAGTACTATTCAGTTTGGCTCAGCTCGGTTTGGTACATCACACTTTACTATACTCTTCATTACTTGCTCACTTCACTTTGGTACCCCTCAGTACATGTACAGGCATGTATGCCTACCTTTTCATATATTACTATTCTTACCTCCATACTTTACATTCTTGTTTCTATGCCTTGTGTAACGTTGTTGCATATCTTATGGCACCCTATTCCCTATATAAGTAACTAGCCCTCATGTATGTATTCTCTGTTCAGATTACCGACTAAGTTAGACATATGCTTCCAGTACTTAAGTTAGTAGTCCAACTGTCCGGTACTGAGCATCTCAGACCCTTACCAAACATCAGTCCGAAATCCAGTGGCATGGGCAGGAGGATTGGTGCAATGCAAGAACATTGAAGCTGACGCCACATCCAAACCTTGGCTCATTGGACCGAGCTGAACCACCCGAGACAAGAGCATGTGTGCACGCACTTAACAGCATCCTAGTATAGTATCTCCTCTGCATTCAGATGACCCTGCTCTATATTAATCCCATGCTCCAAATGTATTTAAACCTCTATGTATTCATAGCTAGTTCTCTAGTTTGAATATCGATTTAGTGTTCCCCTTGTTATCTCCATTCTCACTCCACAAACTCCACTCCAACAACTCTGTAAATCCAAGGACACAATGATGCAAGAGGGTACAACACATAAGTTGAAGCCAAGTCCCTTCAACTCCATACCCCAGCTCAAATTAACAGTTCAACCACTCTGGAACACCCCAGACAAGACATCTCTGACTCTGGACTTAACAATAGTCCCACAAGACCCCATCTCTCATTTAGTACCCCTGCAAAAATAAACCACTTTGGGATAGATGTGTCAAAGTCCTGTGCTATATGTATCACTGCATCACGTATTCTGCTGCCCATTTCCAATCGGTAACCTCTGAAAATACTTGAGGCTTCTCTTTGGCATGCATTCTTGTTGCTCCAATCATTCTATTGAGTCTGGGTTGCTTTTATCAGTTCCAATGTGCCAGCCGGCATCCGTGACCGCATATATGCGCCCCTCTCTCTCCTGTCTCAGCTCCTAAGTCCTCCGGTCATCTTGTATATTGTTTCCATGCCTTCCATCTCTTATTTCTGCTATGACCACCACCTGTTCTTCCCCAGGTTGACCCTGTGAGTCCTTTCCATTCCTTCCGTCTCCTAGCTGCCCAGGCGCTTCCCTGCCCCAGGACCAAAATGCCATACCCATGTAGTATCTAAAATGTTCTGTAACTATGAAAAATAAAGCTATTGACTTGGTTTCTTTTGGGGGTTGTCAGTGTGAGTGTCTACTTGGATTCTGGGTGCATATACTGGGTAGGGGAGTCTGTGTTCTTTCTAGTTATTTGTTTTTGTGCTTTTCCTCTATTTATTGTATATAATGTGTAGAACTGGATATTTTATAACATTCTTTGTCTAAATACTATTTTTATGTTTTTCACTATTTTAACTATGTAAGTGGGAACTTATTTATAACATGTCTCACATCAGTGGACCAACCACTCATGAGAAGCTTGATACCAAGTAAATAACCAAAGGAAAAATAAAACTCTCTCAATATTCATCTCTATTATACCATTCCTAATGTTACACCCTGTATGTATGGTCATGACATACTCTTTCATATCATAGGAGTCTTATATCTCATCAACTTTGTATAAATACCATTACCTGATTTGGAAAGGAACTATCCAACTCATTGTTCAAAAAAAAGTATAGAACCATTACAGTTACATTATTATTTCTATCACATAGATTCTGACAAGTTTTCCATTCAAGTTGATTTTGTGTCTATGTCATTATATAGTAGGGGACAAAACCATTCACATGTTGTGAACACTTTGATTGTGTAGCAAATAATGCAATGATAACATAAGCACGAAATATAATATAATATATCATGATAGCCCTGCATCTTAGCTTGAGGTCACTCACCAGAATGCTCATGTAATTCTCAATATCGGCCAAGATATCAATCATTTAAAATATTCAAACATGTGAATGGTTTTGTCCCCTCTATTTTTTCATCAAAAAATGACACATACAGAGCTCAAAATCACGTGATATGTCACATGACACCATATGATATGTCATGTGATATCACATGATCATAATTAAGGTTTGTTTCTATCCAAACAACACCAAATACCCCCTTGTTTTCAACCATGAAGCTCCTCTCTGCTGCCAAAGTTGACTCTATCATCCAACT
>QFEC01009576.1:0-17860 GCA_003316585.1 Gomphus bonarii
CATTTTATCTTTTTCATTCATTCGCTTCGCTTCAGTACCCTTCGGTACATGTATGGGCATGCATGCCCGCCTTCATTCTTTCTAGTACTTTCACTCCACATATCTTCATCCTAGTCTCCATGTTTAATGCAACCCTGTTGCATCTCTTAAATATTTCTCTTTCCCTATATAAGCTACCCTTTATCTGTATGTATTCTTCATTCAGATAATCAACTTAGTTAGACATATGTCCTCTAGTTCTTAAGCCCCTTTGTCCAATGCTTGGTTCCGACAACCTCGGTCACCAACCAAGCCTTGTCCAAAATATAGTGGCTCAGCGGATAGATAGGTGCAATGCACGAACGTTGAAGCCAACACCACATCAGTCTTCGGCTCATTGGACCGAGCCAAACCACCTGAACCAAGGGCGTGTTGTGCATGTACTTAACAGTCAGATGAAGCACATTGACATCAGCCACCATTGGATATGCCAAGTAGTCAAGAACAAGGAAGTTGAAGTCCATTATATCCCAACAGGAGAAATGACTGCTGATATCCTCACCAAAGTGCTCCCTCTAATACTGGTCGAACGACATCATCTGGGACTAGGAATCATGTAAGGACACAAACATTACATTGAGGGGGTGTATTAGAATGTACAATGCATGTTCTATGCATCTGACAGGGATCCTGCTGATGTAATCCTGACTGTGGCTTAGCTAAGTGCCAGCGAGCAGTATAGTTCCCCTTAACGAACTACCATCACTCGCAGGTATGATTATCATATGTATCAAGTAGAATTACTACTAATAAAAGAACTACCATCACTCACAGTTACTTGTGTGTTTAGATTCCATGTTTATTACAATCACAAGATACTCCAATTACTATGAGCTGATTGAGACTAATCCATCTGGTGTAGTGGTAATCCTGAGAGATCAAGCTGAGGGGTTGTTAGGATCTCACCTCATGAGATCCCCACTTGCTTAGTCACCATGATTAAGTAATCCTCTCACCTATTTGAGTAATCCTACTCAACCTTTTGTTTACTCAGCCCTAGAGTTTAGACCTTGCTCTTCATCACTTCTTTTATTTGGTTAGTTTCTCTGCATATGATACACTTTCCTATTCTAGTATTTTCTGTTGCCTCATGCAACAATCTTTTGTAACACACCTCACCCAAACCTTATTCTTACTCACCCATGTTTCACCTCACCTTTGTTTTAATTCCTGTTCTGGAAACCCCTTGTTTTTTTGATTTGAAATCATCCTGACTATTTGAAATACTAATCTAGTATATAACATGTATGTAAATTAGTAGTTCTGTAGTCAGAAAAATTGACTAAGGTCTTTGTCAGACCTTGCCCTTGGAAATTAGGGATCTTATGGGATCTGGATGGTGCGGCACATAAGCTGAAGCCAAGCCCTATTTTGAACCTTGCTGTCAAAGTACAATATACTGAATCTTGGTTCACTCAGTAATTGTTAAGTTCGGAGTCAGAGACATCTTGTCCAGGTTGTTCAGAGTGATCAAACTGCTGATTTGAGCCAGGGTATGGAGTTGAAAGGACTTGGCTTCAACTTATGTGTTGTACCCTCTTGCGTTGTCTTGTCCTTGAATTTACGGAGGTGTCAGAGCGGAGTTGCGGAGTGAGAAGGGAGATAATGAGGGAAGACTAAATCAATATTTGAACTAGGGAACTAGCTACGAATACATGGAGGTTTAAATACATTTGGAGTGTGGGATTGATATGGAGCAGGGTCGTCTGAATGTGGAGGAGTTACTATACTAGGATGCAGGGATGCTAGATGAGAGATGAGGTCATGTGGAACTATAGAACATACTAGAAGATGATGTGGAAGATAATAGAAAGAGTGACATGGAGGTCCGTGCATCAGATTGATGATGTGACGGGGATAATAGGCATGGAGTGCGGAGTGTGCGGAGGTCACATGGAGGTTGTCTGTGGTGCGGAGTATGGCGGAGGATAGAGATCTGTCCAGAGGGCTGATATCGATCCAGAGGGGTGCAGAAATGAATGATAAATGGGTGCTAAGGGTGGAGATATGTTGGAGGGAATCCAGGATCTAACAGTAATACCAACTGAAGTTCCCACATATCATATAACAAGATACAGACTCACAAGTCATACACATACACTCAGCTTAGCTTGGTACATTCCACTTCTTCATACTCCTTTTATATATGCTTGCTTCACTTTGGCATCCCTCAGTACATGTATGCCCACTCCCTACATTTCACTTATTTTAGTATCCATCTCTTACAGTTTAGTTTCCATGCCTTATGCAACCCTGTTGCATACTTTATGGCAACTCTGTTTCCTATATAAGTAGTTATTTCCATGTATGTATTCCTGGTTCACATTATTGACTAAGTTAGACATACACTCCCAAATCCCTAAGTCCATTGTCTAATGTTTGGTACCAACAATCTTGGGAACCTACCAAACATCCATCCAATATCCAGTGGCATGTACAGGTAGATAGATGCAATGCAAGTATGTTGAAGCCAACACCACATCCACCTCAGCTCATTGGACTGAGCTGAACACCTGAACTGTAAAGGCAACCCCTGTTACACTTACAGAATGTCACACAGTGCTAGCAAGGGGGAAATCCTAAGTTAGAGATTATCCTATGTAGAGTAAAGGGGGTCTCACCTAGCAAGGGGGAAATCCTAAGAGGAAAGCTTAGGGTCCTTTGCTAGTGAGCCATCTGATCTATATACCAATTGTCCATGCTCTACTTCCTCAGCATATCCTACCCTTCTCTTGGGCCTGAAGTTATGCACACTGGTTCTATAAATACCAGGCATCTCTGGAGCTGATCTCCTGGGACCCAAACTGAGGTTCAGGCACTTAGCCCTTATAGATCTTGACCTGAACTGAGGCATCTTTCCTCAGCCTAAGTGACTTGGCCTTGGATTGAGTGGATCTCATCTCAGCCTTCCTCAGTCCTCAGTTCCCACCTTAGGTCTCAGCTCCCAGTTTGGGAACTTCATGGGTAAGTCCTGAGCTGTTTTAGCAGATCCAAAGGTGCCAAGGTTTGGAAGGTCTTGCTGAAAACCTCAGGTTGCTTGGTGCATTCCCAGCTGGGCTGTGTTCATTTCAGCTCAGGGCTTGGAATGGGCTGTCCCCTGACATGAATCAAGGGTGTCTGCACAGGGACTTACCACTTGCCTGAAGTCACAACCTCACATGAACTTATGCAAGAACCTCAGCTTGGCCCATTCTTAACAGGGGTAACCATCACACCAGTCACAAACCTATACCTTACTCAGGTGCTTATTACATAATTGGAAGATGCAACATATAGGAATGTAAATAAGAGAAAATAACTGAACCCCAAGCTGAACCCTGACATCACCCCCTCTCAATGTATGGGATCTTGAGATGGAGTGTTGTTGAGATTATTAGTGGAAACACCCACTAACAATTCTTGTCAATCTACTCCAGAACAAAGAGCAAGTAGAGGTTGGGTTTGATTTGATTATCACCCTGGGGTATAGCAGGATGGCAAACTTGATAACAGTGTTGACATTGCTGAGGGTTGAAAATGACACCTCTCACATGTAATCTCCCAGTGAATCCATCAAATGTGCAGGGGATTGAGTCTCTGCCTAGGAACATTGAGTCTCCAGCCTCATAGGGCTGACAAGTAGTGGGCTTCTTCTGCCAGGGAAGGGATTGAATGGGTTTGGGTTTGGCTGGGATTTCAAGATATTTCTTGATTCATCTAACATCTCCTAGTTTGAGAGACCAGTGTGATGACAGAGGGTAGGATTTGAGAGGGATAAGGCTCTGCTGGCTGGGCTGGCTGGATTTTCTGTAGTGGTGAGGATAACTGTGGTTAAAGTTGGTGGAGAGAAGGTCAATAGTGGGTCTTTATATAAGTGTTGAGCGGAATGAATAAGGTGTCAGGTGGAACTTTGCTTATTCTTATGGGGTTGAGTGTCATGTGTTAGGTTCCTTCCTTCTGTCCAATCAAAGAGATGCTGTTTGGGAGTTTCTGTGAAGTTCTCTAGGGTTCAAAAGGGGAGGGTAGCATATAGGGTAGCTAATATATGCTGTGGAGCTTCAGGGTTTTGCCAATTAAACTCCTTGATAAGTTGCTTTGCCCCAGAGACATCCTTCACAGGTATCCAGAGGTCATTTGCAGCTCCATAACCTTTCCAGCACACTAAGTACTCCAGTCATCCTCAGTGAACCCTGGTGTCTAGGATTCTCTCAACTTTATACTTGGGGGCTTCATTTCAGATAACAGGGGGAAGGGGGGGTTGAGCATGTCATTCTTGGATTGGATCCTCTTGGTAGGGACATAGGAGGTTGACAGAGAAGATGGGATGGGTGCAACCAAAGGATGGTGGAAGTTAGAGGTCATAGGCATTCCATGATACAACCTTGTTCAATACATAAGGACCCAACCATTTATGATCTAACTTCTTCATTGGGTGAGTGGTTATAATGTTTTGTGTGTTTAGCCAGACCTTATCATCAATCTTGTATGTGGGAGCAGCCTGATGGTGTCAGTCATAGAATTGTGCCATGTCATCTGCAGCCTTTGACAGGGTGGAGCATGCTCCATTAGTGGCCATCTCCATGTGAGTGGTAAATTCATCCAGTGATTCTGATCAGGTTTCTCAGGTTAGTTTAGTCCAAGTCTTAGATGCTGACTGCTGTTGAGCATGAAGGGGTGGTCTGTGTTGTGGTGTGGTGTCAGGGTTTGATTGATAATTTTCCTATTTGCATTCGCATCTTGATTATGTAATAAGTGCCAGAGTAGGGCATAGGGTTATGACTGGTGTGATGGTGAGTCCTCAGCTTGATCTCTGAGGATTACCACAACACTAAGTAGGCTTTCTGTGTATTTGTTGCTAGTAAAATATCTATAAACTAAGGATTACCACTACACCAGGTGGATTATCCCTTATCAGTTCATAAATATAGGAGTATCTGTTGGGGCATGATTTTATTCCCCTGCGTTTGTGTTTCTTTGTCTTGCTTTTCCCTCCTTGAGTTAGCTCTTTGTGCGCTTAAGTAAGCGCCCATAACGACGCACCATTGCACACCTTTGGGCCTTGTCTTTAGCATCCATATTGACAAGACCCAAAGCTCTTGTTGCTGTGTGTCAGTTAAGAGGCTTTATAGATCTTCCCTGTCAACAGGTTATGGGCCCTGCGTTTTAATCGTCCCACCCAGCAACACATACTCATCTAATCCACCCCATTTTTCGCACACATTCTTATACACATTCCATCCACCTTCAGTCAAATTTTCAGCCTTATTGGTCGATATCTTCCCTCACAACAGCTTTATCATGTCTCACAGTCATCCTGACTCCTCCTCTTTTCATCTCACAACCCTCAACAACACCAACTACCCCCAGTGGAAAGGAGAGATGGGGGCTGTATTGCAGAGGAAGAAATTGTGGCAGCTGGTCATTGTGAAGAGGGTTAGGCCTGCTGATGTTGACAAGGCTGCTGTTTGGGATGATGAGGCATCTATGGCAGCTGGTGACATCTTCTTAAGTGTTCAGCTTGACCAGAGGGTGCATTTGGATGGTATTGCTGAGGATCCTGTCAAGATGTGGACCAAACTCGAGTCTGTGCACCTCCAGAAGCATCCAGGCACTAGATTTAATGCCTATGACAACCTTTTTGCACTCAGAATGCTCCCAGATGAGTCCTTGCAGTCCCTCATGAACAGAGTCGACCAGGCAGTCATTTCTATTCAAAATCTTTGTCTTAGCAACTTCAGACTCACTCAGATGGATGAAGAATTGACCTGTATGGCCATGATCCATGCCCTGCCTCAGGAGTGCTCTTCTTTCGTCTCTGCCACCCTCCTTTTGACAGATCTTGACAAGGAGAAGTTGCAAAGTGCTTTTATCACTGAGGAGGCCCAATGTCATCACAGAGACACATCTGACATGGCTCTTGCATCGAGGCAGGCTGCTCCTTTGTCT
Organism: Gomphus bonarii; assembly: GCA_003316585.1. Classification (NCBI taxonomy): domain Eukaryota; kingdom Fungi; phylum Basidiomycota; class Agaricomycetes; order Gomphales; family Gomphaceae; genus Gomphus; species Gomphus bonarii. The sequence goes on from QFEC01009576.1 coordinate 5,965, forward strand.
TCAGTGCCTAATACAGCTAAAACGAAGGTCTGTTCATTCTGTGACCTCCAAGGACACCTGCAGGACCACTGCCATCGTTATTTGAGGGCAAAAGCAAATATACACCATAGAAAACTGGCTCAGATGGAATCCACACCATCCACTGCCCCTGTGCATGCCAACAGTGCCACTCCTACTCCAGCTTTGACACCTGCTATCATTGAATATGCTGTAAATGCAAGTGCTACATCATTCTATTCCCTCACCCTCTCTTCCATGCCACTTCAGCTCAATGCTGATTTTGATTGGATTGCAGACACAGGCGCCACAACTCATATGACACCTCATCGTCATTGGATATGTAATTATCGTCCACTTGTCATTCCCATTCAACTTGCAGACCACCAAGTCATCTATTCCACTGGAGTTGGCACTGTGCAGTTTGCACCAGTGGTGGATCGCAGGCAGAGGTGTACTTTAGAGTTTAGTCGAGTCCTCCATGTTCCTGCATTGCGCAACAACCTCCTCTCTGTCTTGTATCTTGCTCGTCAAAAGCAGTTCATTGTCACCATTGCACATGATCGCATTACATTCTCTCAGAGCGGAAACCTTCTCTTCACCACTTCTGTAAACACCCACAACACTGCTCTCCTTGACAGTTCTACCATTCCTGTGTCTGAGTCTGTGAATTTTTCCAGCACTTGTATCATGGATCTCTCTCTCTGGCATCGTCATCTTGCACATATGAACCTAGAGAATGTCAAACACCTTGTCAAGGGTGATCTGGTGGATAGTTTGGTGCTCAAGTCACAGCAAAACCCTGATCCTATTTGTGAACCATGTCTTGCTGGCAAGTAACATCAGAATTCCTTTCCTTCTTCATCCACTCATGCATCTAAGCCACTCGACCTTGTCCACACCGATCTCCATGGACCTCTCCCTGTGCATACCCATTCTGGGTACAGATATTGGGTTCTGTTCATTGATGACAAAACACGCTTTTGCTCATTCCACCCTCTCCGCACCAAGGATGAGGTGTTTGCAGCATTTAAGCAATACAAGGCATGAGCAGAGACACAGCTTGGTCTGAAGATCAAGTGTTTGCATGATGACAAGGGTGGGGAATACATGTCAAGGGAGTTTCAGGCTTTTACAGATCTACATGGAATTGAACACCAACACACTGTTCGTGCCAGTCCACAGCAGAAATGGAGTTGCAGAACATGCCAATCGCACAGCTGTTGAGGCCATCACCACCATGCTTGCTGAATCCAAACTACCTGCATCTTTCTGGAGAGAAGCATTAGCTGCTTATGTCCACATCTGGAACTGCAGTCCCACTCATTATCTTCATGACATAACTCCATTCCAGGCATGGTATGGCAAGAAACCATCTATTCAACACCTTTGTGTCTGGGGCTGCACTGCCTATGTCCATGTTCAAAAGGACTAGCACAAGGGACTTGAGTCACACACTCAGAAATGTGTCTTCATTGGTTATCCTCCTGGTGTCAAAGGTTGGAAGTTCTGGAATCCTGACACTCACAAGACTCTAATCAGCAACAATGCTGAATTTGATGAGTGTGTCCTTCCTTTATCATCCTCTTCACCTCATTTGCCTCCTGCTCCAACTCCACCACAGCTTATTGATGTCTCAGAAGACATGCCACATGTGATTTAAATTCAGAACCAACCACCTGTCCCTGCACTGATCCCTGCACCTGACCCATTACCACTTCCTGCACCTGACCCAATTCCTCTTCCAGCACCAGTCCCTAATCCCCCTCCTTTGCGTTGCAGCACTCGTGTCCATCACCCCCCCAGAGAGCTCTGGAAGATTGATCATGACAAGATTCATCGAAATGTCTCTCCCACGTCCAATGATGAGGACGAGGATGATGAGCCTGTTGAAGAGGCAGCTAGCCTGACTTCTGTGTCATGTCATCCAGATGAGTTGCTATCTCCTGCTGCTGCCATGGAGTATGTTTTCAAAGTCAGTGGGATGGAGCCACAAACACTTGCAGAGGCATTGAAGTGGCCTGATGGTCAGCTTTACCTTGATGCTGCTATGGAGGAGATTCAGGCATTGGTGACAAATGGCACTTGGGAACTGGTCAAGCTTCCTGCTGGTTGGAAAGCTGTTGGCTCTCGTTGGGTGTTCAAGGTCAAATGTGGTCCTGATGGTTCCATTGAGCATTACAAGGCTTGTCTTGTGGCCAAGGGATACAGTCAGCATCCTGGACTTGACTACACAGAGACATTTGCACCCACCGCCAAGTTTGCCACACTTCATGCCATTCTTGCCATTGCTGCCATTGAGGACCTGGAACTGACATTTCCAGTGCTTTCCTGAATGGTGAAATTAACACAGAGGTCTTTCTTCAGCAGCCAAGGGGTTTTTGTCAGGGTGGACCAGATCATGTTTGGAGACTTCTCAAGGTGCTCTATGGACTCAAACAGTCCCCCAGGGTGTGGAACAAGAAGCTGGATACCGTCTTAGATGAGTTAGGCTTCACTTGCATCAAGTCTGACACCAACATCTATATCTGGCTCCATGACAATGTCAAGATCCTTGTCCCTGTCTTTGTTGATGATCTCACCCTTGCTTCCAAATCTTTATCTGCCATCTCACACATAAAGACCGAACTTGCAAAACGGTTCAAGCTACATGATCTTGGCCCTACCTCTAGCTTACTTGGGTATTGAAATCACTCGGGACTGCTCACAACGACGTCTCTGCCTCTCACAGCATCAGTACATCTCTGACATGCTTGATCACTACAACCTTGCAGACAGCGCACCTGTCACCACACCCATAGACCCAGGTCTCAAATTGTCATCCTCCATGTCCCCTACAACTCCTGAGGAGATTGCTGAGATGAAGAACATTCCATATGCATCTGCTGTTGGCTCTATGATGTATCTGTCAGTTGCAACTTGGCCTGACATTGCCTATGCCATTGGAGTCTTGTGCCAGTTCAACCAGAACCCTGGCATGGTGCACTGGAAGGCAGTCAAACACCTTTTCTGATATCTGAAGGGGACCATGGATTATCAGCTTGTCTATGCACCCTCACCATCAGGTGAACTTTTTGAAAGCTACACCGATGCTGACCATGCTGGGAATCCAGACAATGGCAAGTCTACCAGTGGGTACCTTCTCAAGATGGGCACAGGTGCGATTAGCTGGTCCAGCAAACTTCAAACCCCTCTCCACCACTGAGGCAGAATTTGTTGCTGTCATTCATGCTGGAAAGGAGGTGGTGTGGTTTAGACAATTCCTTGGTGAACTGGGGTATACATTTAATTCATCCTCTATCCTTCGAATTAACAACCAATCTGCAATCTCTGTTGCCAAAAACCCTGAACACCATGGTCAGATGAATTACCTTGATTTACGGTTCTTCTGGCTTTGTAATGAAGTTGTGGGTGGCACGCTCAGTCCTCTCTTCATTCCCACCACTGACATGGCTGCTGATCTACTCACCAAGCCATTGGAGTGAGTTAAGGTGGATAGATGTAGGAAACTAATAGGGATTGAAAAGCATATGTGATTATTGCAGTGGTAACTCATCAGGGGGGAGTGTTGGGGCATGATTTTATTCCCTTGCATTTGTGTTTCTTTGTCTTGCTTTTCCCTCTTTGATTTACGCTCTTTGTGCGCTTAATTAAGCGCCCATAACGACGCACCATTGCACACCTTTGGGCCTTGTCTTTAGCATCCATTTTGACAAGACCCAAAGCTTTTGTTGCTGTGTGTGTCAGTTCAGAGTCTTTATAGATCTTCCCTGTCAACCATACTCAGTTGACTGTTGTCAGATGGTAGCTCCAGTGGCAAAATCAGAGGCATCAGCTTCCACTTGGTACATTTGGGAGTCATCCAGGAACACTAGTACTGGAGCTGAGGTGATCAAATCCTTTAGCTTTTGGAAGGCCATCTCCTCAGGCTCTCCCCATCTCCACAAATCTCCCTTCTTGGTGAGGTTGAAGAGTGGCCAAGCATGAAGTGAGAAATCCTTGATGAATCACCTGTAGAAGTTAGCAAAGCCCAGGAATGACTGCACCTCTTTCCAGCTCTTGGGTGTTGGCCACTTGGTCACTCCCCAAACCTTAACCAGGTCCATCTCTACCTTCCCTTCCAAGATGATGAGGCCAAGGTATTCAATCTGTGTTCACTCAAACTCACACTTTTCCTTTTGAAGATAGAGTTTGTGTTCTTGGAGGTGTTCTAGTACTTGGTGCGTGATTCTTTGGTGCTCGGTCAATGTCTTTAAGTAGATGAGGATGTCATCAATGGACACACGGACCACTCCCTCCATGATGAGATCTTGAAAAATATCATTCATCATTGTTTGGAATGTGGCTGGGCTGTTGGTGAGTCTGAAGAACATCACCAGTGATTCAAACAATCCTCAGTTGGTCCAGAAGGCAGCCTTCCACTCATTGCCCTCCTTGATTCATACATTGCCGTAGTCCCACCAAACATCTAGCTTGGTGAAGTACTTAGCTCCTTTGAGTTGGTTTATTAGCTCTGGGATAAGGGGAAGTGGGTACTGGTTCTTGATGGTCATGGCATTCAATCTTCAGTAGTCCTGCATGAGCTGAAGCAACCTGTCCTTCTTTTTGATGAAGAAAACTGGGGAGGCCATTGGGGATTTAGATGGCTGAATGCACCCTGTGTCTAGATTCTCTTGGATGAAAATGTCAAGCTCAGCTTGTTCCAATGGGGACATGGGATATACCTTGCAGTTAGTGAGGCTTGAGCCTGGTTCTAACTTGATTGCATGATCCCAAATCCTTCACTCAGAGAGCTCATCAAATGACTCCTTGGCAAACATGCTCTCAAACTCTTGTAGGTAGTCAGGAATCTCAATCTCAGCTCTGGAATTTTGGTAGTGGGCTTTCAGCTAGTCTCTGTGAGGCTGTCTGTGTGGCTTGGATGTGTTCTGGCTCAGGTGGCAACATCATGCACATCAGCCTGTACCCTTCTTCTAGCTCATCCCAGGAGCCCTTGGGTTCAGGGTCACTTCTCTCCTCATCCTCCTTGGGTAATTTTGGGAATGGTCTGGCTCAGCATGTCCAGATGTGACATTTGTCCCTTTGGGCCTCTTTCTGCTCTTCCCAAATTTCAGTTCAGCACATGTGACACTTAGTTGGACAGTGGCTCATTTTGATTTTTTGGGTCTGCCAGTCAATCTCCAGGTTGTGCTCCTCAAGCCAGGTGAATCCAAGGATAATGTCTTGCTTGCCCAAGTTGGTGACTGCAAAGGTGGTCCATTCCATGTGCCCATCCACCCAGAGGATCACATCTACAATCTCCTGAATAGATCCAGCTCCATTAGGAGATCCATCCACATTGTAGACTGGGATTGGTCTCTGGAGCTTCAGAGTGGTGAGGTGGTGATGTTCCACATAGGCTTGGTTCATGAATTGGCCGGTGGCTCCATAGTCTATAGGGCTGGTTGAGATTTGATTTCCACAGTGTCTGTCATCTGAATCTCTACCTTGATCACCAGGGACTTTGGGCTTGGGGCAGCTGCTATCACATATCTCTTTGGGAGTTGTCTCTCTCATTGCTGAATCCATACCTGAGGCAGTTTTGTGGGTGGTTCAGTTTTTTGTGCAACTATTTCAGGTTGCTCAGACAGGGGGGTTGGAATGGGGGTTGTTTCATTCTCAAATTCCAGAACAGCAAACCAATTATGTACAGGCAGTGGGGTGCACAATTCACCCACTGCAGGCTCCAAAACCCCTTTCTTCTCCTTTTGGTATCTCTTTGACCTTGGCTTCCATCTCAGTCTTGGTCTCAGCCTCAGGTGGGGGAGTTCCCAAGAGGTCAGCTAACTCTAGTAACTCTGGTAGCAGCTCTAGTTTCTCCTCTACACTCATGGTCCTAATGTCAAAGGACAAGCGGCATTCTCAGGCAAGATGTCCCCTCTCCTTGCATTGGTAGCAGATCCTAGATGGGTTGTTCTTTGGTCCACCTCCATTGGAGTGGGCCCTTCTTTCGGTACTGAGGGTTTAAGTGCCAGAGTGAGCTGAGGGGGACCAAATTTTTATTGTTGTCATGGTATTTGGCTAGGTCTATAAGCTCCACAAATTGGTCAATGTACTCCTCTACTGAGTCACTGCCCTGGTACCAGCCAGTTCCTCCTAGTTGTGTGAGGACCAAGAGCTGTTCATTTTTTGGGCAGAAGTGTTCCACCAAGTCAGCTTCGAAAGCCTTCCAGTCCAAGTATAGAGGTCATCTGGTTTTCTCTCATCTAAGAACCTTGTTTGTGAACTGAGCTGCTCAGTCAGATTTGAAAAACAAGAGGTCCCAATGGATACAAGCTTGGTCATCTGGGAAGTGGTCTCCACAGACTGTAAAGTAGATTTTACAGGAGTTGAGGAACGCATGGCCTCTGTCTTGGTTTCTATTGAAGTCTGAGGGAGAAGCTGGTCTAACTCAGGAGTTAACCAAGGGAGTGGGTCTTAGGGAATTTTTGGCACCTGTGCTTGGTGTCAGGTCATCTTCAGGATCAATAAAGTCCCTCACTGTACACATGGGTTCATCATTTAATTTAGTCATAATTTCCCTCAAGGCTTCTGCATTGGTTACTCGGTTCACTGTCAGCTCTTGCTCTAAGCACTGGAGGCATTCCTTGGCATCCATCTTGAGGCCTGAGCTTGGTAGTACATAAGTTGCTGAGTCCATTGCAGTTATAGAGGAGGGGGAGTCTGGTGTCATGTATGCAAGCGAGGTGCTGTCTGAGTCACCTTTGCTGAGACTACAGTTGTACTCACCTTAGATCTTGGTTTCTGGCTCAGGAACTTTGTGGGTAAGTGCTAAGCTGTTTAGCAGGCCCAAGGGTGCCAAAGGTTGGAAGGTCCTGCCAAACACCTCAGGTCACTCAGTGCATTCCTGGCTGAGCTGTGTTTGTTTTGGCTTGGGGCTTGAAACAGGTTGTCCCCTGACAAGTACCTAGTCTGCTGGAAGGGCTATGGAGCTGCAGATGACCTCTGGCTACCTATGAAGGATGTTTCTGGGCAAAGCAACTTATCAAGGAGTTTCATTGGTAAAACCCTGAAGCTCCACAACATATATCAGCTACCCTATATGCTACCCTCCCCTTTCAAACCTTAGAGAATTTCACAGAAACTCCCAAATGGCACCTCTTTGATTGGAGAGAAGGAAGGAACCAAACACATGACACTCACCCCCAAAAATAAGCAAAGTCCCACCTGACATTCTATTCATTTCATTCAACCTTATATAAACATTTCCTATTTGACCTCTTCTCCATCCACTTTGATAAGGGCTACCCTCATCACTACAACATGTCCACCCAATCCAGGCAGCAAAGTCTCATCCCTTGTCAATCCCACCCCCTATCTTCACACTGGTCCTTCAAACCAAAAGACATCAGGAAAATTGAGACACTTCTTGACATGCCAGCCAAACTCAAACCCATTTTATCCCTTCCCTGGCAGAAGCAACCTGAGACTCATCAACCCTACAAAGCTGGAGACCTGTTACACCTAGGTGTTTCCCTTATCCCCTTTATGTTTGAGGGATTCACTGGAGAATGGAGTCACAACACCATAGGGGAACATGCAGAGATAGCACCATTTGAGAGACACAGCAATGTTGGCCCCACCTACTCTTTCAGACTCCCACTGTATCCTGGAGTGGCGATCAAGTCTGACCAAACCTCCACCCTCTCCTTGTTTTGGGGAGTCTTGAAAGGGTATCTTGGGGGATATTTCCATTGAATCCACCCTTCCAAACCCATTTGGGCCAAAATTTCTGGAAGGGGTGGTAATTCATTCTCAAAGGCCATGCCAAGATGTTATGCATTGAGAGGGGGGTGATGTCAGGGTTTGGTTGATAATTTTCCTATTTGCATTCGCATCCTGATTATGTAATAGGCGCCTGAGTAGGGCATAGGGTTGTGACTAGTGTGATGGTGACTCCTCAGCTTGATCTCTGAGGATTACCACTGTTATAGAAAACAGCCAATAAGTCCCCAGGAAATGATCTTCTCCTCCTACCCATGCTACCAAAATATTCATTGCAGCTTCAATTACTCACCCCCCAGGCTGAAACTTCACAGTGCACCTTTCAGGATAAATATAAAGATATTCTAAATGAATCATGGCACATATATTCATCTTTTGGATATGTAATATTTTTTATATTGAATTTCCAATGCTTACAGGAGAATTAATTCCCCCCTGTTGTACTTCCAATTCCCTAGTGCCCATGACTCATTTCCCACATTTCTATTAGCTAGTTATAAAAATGCCCAATAGTATCCAAGATTATAGGAAGGCATTTCTATTCATTTTTATCATGACCAAGCTGACAGGGGAGCAATCTTCTTCCCCTGACCCCTATTTCTATTTCCAACCATTCCAAATCATTGCAAATGATTTCTATTAGTTTACTTGTACAAAGCTATGATGTTTTGACACTATACAATAAGGAATTCTAGTTCTATCCCTTCACTGAGACAATATCTATAAATATTGCTCTCTTTTATTCTGCTAGCCTCCCAGTCACAGATATCGCACTAGGAACAGTCCCTCATCGATATATTGAAGAATAGGTATATTCTCTACCTATTATTGTTGTGTTCTAGTAGCTAAAACCTCCCCAAATCATTTATTTCCTCTTACCCGAAGGTTTGGACCATTTCAAACTCCGCCAGGCATGCGCAGATTCACGTGTCACGCGCGATAGTTAGTTCACCGAGAAGCCCAAATCTCGACTTTTTCCTTCAAAATAAACTCCCTTAAATAGTCATAAATACATTCCCATATATCTAGTCAGTCCCCAACAACCACTACACCAGGTAGGCTTTCTGTGTATTTGTTGTTATTAAACTGTGTATAAACTGAGGATTACCACTACACCAGGTAGATTATCCCTTATCAAGCTCATAAATATAGGAGTATCTTGTTGTTGTTACCTTGTCAATAGCATCACCCTCACAAGTGGATCTGATTGTTGTATGCAAATTCAGCAAGAGAGATCCATTCTAACCAGTCATCTTGACATTCATTGACAAAGAGTTGGAGGTATTGCTCAATTTCCTGATTGATATATTCTGTTTGGCCATCAGACTGTGGGTCATGGGCTGTGGAGGCAGCAACCTTGATACCTAAGAGCTTATTTAGTTCTCACATGAACTGGGAGTGCCACAATCACCGATGACTTCCTCTGGTAGTCTATGGAGCTTCCAAACATAGTCATGGAAAAGTCTGGCAATTCCTACCCAGTTTACATCAGATGTGGTGGGGATGATGTGTGCATGCTTTGAGAGGCAATCTACAGTAATGAGAAGAGCATTGTAGCCATGACTAGTGGTAATTCTGTGATCAGATCAACAGTGATAACCTGCCATCTTTGGTCTGGAATACAATTGGGAAGAAGTTTGCCAATGGGGGAGGTAAGGAAGGTTTTGGTCCTATTGCAGGGGTTGCAGGCCTTTACATATTTGGCAATGTACTTTCCCATGCCAGGCCACCAATAGTTCTGAGACACAAGTTCAGTTGTCTTCCAGCAGCCAGGATGTCCAGTGGTGCTTGCATTATGGTGTGCCTTGACAATGTCATACTGTAGTTGGGAGTCCAGAGGGATGTACACCTTGCCATGGTAAAGGATAAGACCATTCTCTTCTGCCCATTCTTCTCCTCATAGATTTTCAGAGGACCCAAGTTATTTGAGAGCTTTTACAACCTTCTCATCTTAGTCTGTGCAGTGCCTGACTCTGTCAAGAAATTTGTTGGCCTCACCATTGACTAGTTTTGCACCTGTGGCATCAATATGGAACATGTTGGATTGGAGTAAAATTTGGTTTTGGTTATCTTCCTCCCCCTGCTTATGATCTACCCATCTTGAGAGCACATCAGGTTTAGTTGAATGGCAACCAGGATGGTGGATCAATTAAAAATCAAAATGAGAGAGGTAGAGTGACCAGCAAGCTTGATGGCAGTTTAGATTCTGTGTAGAGCAGATGTAGGTGAGGTTTTGATAGTCATTGAGAATCTCAATTTTGTACTTGGTTCCTTCTAGGATATGATGCCATTCTAGACCACAGATGACAGAGAGTAGTTCCTTGTCATGGATAGCATAGTTGCACTCTGTGTCTGAAAGACTCTTTGAGACAAAGCCAATAGGTCTCCATTTTCCATCATCACAGAGTTGAGACAGTACAGCACCTGTTGCATATGTTAAGAAACACTATCTCATCTCTAACCCATAGAATTCCACACCCCTTATCTTTTACACACCATGTCATTCCATGTGTGACACTTGCACTTGCATGTCATTTGCATCATATGCATGTCACTCATGATGCACGTACTATATGCATGGTCCAGGCTCTAGCCCTGAGGCCCTATCTATGTAGTATAAAGAGTACACCATTAGTTACAGCACTTTAGTTGGTTTCAGCCCAGCCCATAACCACAATGTAGTTATGCCATAGATTTCTTCTTAATAGCCTAAGTTAACAGTGGCCTCAGTATTCATTCTCACTTCTTAGCCTGAGTTAACAGTGTTCTCAGTATTCCAATATCGCAGTATTCCATTTTCTATCACATTATGGTCCACATTTTCTTCATAGCATACACTGAGGCATTCATTTCTAGGTGAAAGCACTTGGTCTGGTGTGGGAGGACAAGGATAGGGGTAGAGGTGATGAGGCATTTAAGTTCATCAAAGGCAACCTGTTCTGGTCCATCTGAGGTCCAAGACCACTGTGCATTGGCTTTGGTGAGGTTGTTCAGAGGTTTGGTAATATGAGAGAAGTTGTTCACAAATCAATGATAGAAGTTGGCAAATCCAAGGAGGGATCTTACTTCAGTGACATTGTGTGTTGGCCAGTCACATACTCCTGCTACCTTCACTGGGTCCATTGCCACCTTCCCTTCTGAGAGGATAAGTACAAGGTATTCCACTTCTAGTTGTTCAAATATGCATTTCTCTGGTTCCAGGTATAAGTTGTTAGAGCATCAAGGACTCATCATACAGTCTTTTGATTGGCTTCAAGTAATTCTGTGAAGATGAGTATATCATCTATGAACACCACTACAACCCCTTCATCAATGAGTTCCATGAAGATTTCATTCATCAACATTTGAAAGGTGGCTGGGCTGTTTGTGAGACCAAAAAACATTACCAGAGTTCATATACAGTAGGGGACAAAACCGTTCACATGTTGTGAACACTTTGATTGTGTAGCAAATAATGCAATGATCACAGAAGCACAAAATCTGATATAATTTATCATGATAGCCCTGCATCTTAGCTTGAGGCCACTCACCAGGATGATTATGTAATTATAAATATTGGCCAAGATATTAATTATCTAAGATAATTAAACATGTGAACAGTTTTGTCCTCTCTATTTTTTTCATCAAAAAATGATACATACAGAGCTCAAAATCATGTGACATGTCACGTGATATCACATGATCATAATTAAGGTTTGTTTTTATCCAAACAACACCAAATACCCCCTTGTTTTCAACCATGAAGTTCCTCTCTGCTGCCAAAGTTGACTCTATCATCCAACTGCTTAAATCTGGTCATTCTGGCCATTATATCTCTTCCTACCTTGGTGTCTGTTGGTTTCATCTCCAAGATTTACAGGAAACACTGTCCTGACATCACCAAGTCCTCTGGTGGTCACCCTTCCAAGATTTCCCCCTCCAATCTCCATCATATGTATCATGCATCTCATGGAAAGAGGGAAGATTGAGAATGCAACCCAAGGCACCCAGGTGCTCAAAAACATTCTTAATCAACCCTTGGCCTCTAAAACTGTAAGGAGGCACCTGAAGAAGGCAGGGATGAAGGCAGTTGTGAAGAAGAAGAAGCCTGATAATAGCTATCTTGACAGCTTCACTGACTTCGCCACTTTCCTAC